>JARKIC010003299.1:0-27229 GCA_029378375.1 Mycena olivaceomarginata | reverse complement strand
TGGCTTAGTTTTTGGTTCACATAAAACACAATTCCATACTATAAGCAAGATATGCCATTGCTCTGCTCTGGCTTGCAAAAATGGGAACAGAAAAAAAAAAAATGTTACATCACCCTTTTTATGAAATTGAGCCTTCTGTCCATCCGAAGCTGGATCCCCATATGGCTATATTATGCAGCATGGCAGACAAGCACCATCCAACCAGCATGCAGAAAGCAATCAATGTATTCAACTCCGTCGACTTGAGAGTGAACCGTTCCAATACACAACAAAGAGGAAGGTGAATAAACTTACCTTAGCTTTGACTTCTAAGGTGCTGAAACCACTGCACAAGTTCCTCAGACAAGTCTGATTGAATTGAGGGGTACATAATCAAATTCAAAGAGAAAAGGGAATACTAAGATCCCAGACTCAGAGGCCAAAGCACTTGTCCAGCCTTGATTGTGTTGGCACCGGTTTGAAAAGGATGGAAAAATCAAGTAGCACAAATCAACCTCAAGTCCTACGGGTCTTGCATATTTAGTCCAGGTTGATCTTGATGTCTGCCAGGTGGCTTTGAGTTGATCCTTGGCCTTGGCTTTTGGAACTGCAGGAAATTAGGCAGTCTCTTTTGAGTTGGCTTTTGAGGGCAGAACTAATGATGTGGAAGTTAAATGAAGGTGCATCATGGCACACAGCCTAACAAAGGTCTAGAATTGCGGAGCTGGTGAGAAAGGTAATGCCTCAAGGTGACTTCTCTTGGTTGAAATGCAGTTGAACTGAGCCAGAAAGTTGGGTCTACGGAGTGATACTGAAAAATGCTGTTTGACTAGTGAAAAGCCTTGGAAAGCTGGAAAGTGGCAGAGGGTTTCTGAAAATTGCGCAGCAGTGGCATGTGAATATAAACAGGTGCATACTGATACGACCCATCTGCTTAATACATGAGGTATTTCAGATATCAGCTCAGGTTGTCTGAAATACAACTAGCCTATGTGTACATAGTGCCTCCACACTGACTCTGAGTCTAAGCAATGGAGGTATAAGTGCAGGTGTATGAGTCAGTCCAATGCATCCCAAAATCCGATCTAGTACGTTTAAGGTGGGTGAAGAAGACTAAATGTGGATGTGGACAAAGGCTAGCATGGAAGACTAAGAGGGACATGTGAATGTAATATTTTCATCACTCACTACATTCTTTTCGTCTCTAGTGTCCATTCTCGCCATTCATTGTGTTCAACACTCCTTCAACTCTGTTTCTACTTGTGGCGGCCCGATACTTGATTGGATGATTATTGGAACCACCCCCCTCCTAGTATATAAACCGCTGTGGTATTTATCTTGCTTTGGGGTGAGTCCTACACTTTAAACAATCACCTTGTGTTTGGTCTACTCAATCTCACGTGTGGCAGATCTCACTCCTTGCACATCTGTCATGCTGTGAGTATGGGAACCGAGTATGAGCCAGAAGGGAGTGGCAGATAAAATTAAGGCAGTGAATTTTGACAGTGGAGTGGACTGATGAATTCTGGCACAAGGTTATGACTCCCGCATTTTGATGTCCCGAGAGCCTATTCAAGGCTGTTGATGGCACCAGAGTGCTGGCACACTGCACTATTCCGTATTTTGGTCAGATTGCATTACGGTCCGGAGAAGAATGGGTTGCTCACCCTACTTCGCCGTTACGGGCACTCATCCACTCCTCCCTCTCGACATATCAGAAGCGACATACCTTCTTCCTCCTCCGAATCTGTCCTATCCACCACCGAGCTCATCGCCCCCGCCGTGCCATCGCGCTACAGAATTGCCGGGAGCAGCTATCACAGCTCCATTCTGACATGTACGAAGCACGGTTGCGTGCAGCACTCTGTTTTGAACATAAGCACACATCCACGATTCGCGACTATGATTTCAAACGAGGGATCTTGTCCTCGTGTGAAACATGGCTATAGAAAAATTGCTCAGCAAGAAGATGCGGAAACGGTACCCTCGGCTCCCTCATTGTCATTTCCCGCAATCTAGGAGGCACATGTGTTCTCTGTAAACTTAACAGATCAGTATTCCACCGGCCTATCGCAGCTTACCGCATCATACCTTATTTTGCTCACATTTCCATTCCCCTCCCTCCACTCCATGATTTTATTGATATCGACACGGAACGCCTTCGCGAGCTTGAGCAGTCCACCTTGGCCGATCCTGAGGAGCTCAAATTTGAGCTCACCGAGCATCCCCAACCCTTGGACGACAAGTCCTAGGCTCCTACTGTCAGAATTTCAGTCAGGAGGAGCTCATACAATTTTTCAATCCTTCACAAGCTGCATACACGTTCGCCACTGGTTGCGCAGCTCTTCAGAGTTCGGGCTATGATGATTTACTGAGCCTTTCATCTTCCACAAGATTTTGGAGTTGAGTTCTCATTGCTGGCTAGTGACCGAGGACGGTCACTTTTTTCAGTCGGGAGGAGGATACAAGCGTGGTAGTGCCCGTAAAGCCGGCTTTCAGATCACATCTCAACACAATCTTCTCAACACAATCTCAAATCAAACAAGCACTGCCGATAATTTATCTTTCTTCACTTCACTTTAATCCTACCTTTCCAAGTTTGCTCCTGTCTTTCTTCCACTTCCATTTACATTATACTGCCCGCAATCAAACTCCAGATTGCATATTAACTTAATCTTGCCTTCTCGTGTATCCTCCCACCTTGCTCCCGCTCCATTTATACATTTCTGACAAGTATTTGTACTATATCTCCTTTGCTCCGACCCTCGATTCAATCCCCCAGAACTGCCTTGCCTCAATTTATCGAGTGCATTTGCCCACTTTTCTCGATTTCATCCTCTCTATCCTCTTCTGTTTATATTTCTTGGACTCTCTGCTCCCCCAATCTGTAATAGGTTTCATTTACCTTCCAACTTCCTTTCTTAGTACTCTCCCTAGTTGTCTGTATAAGTTACGATCCATGCTGCAATATACGACACTTGGATTCCCCCCAAAGTCCCTCGCTAAGTCTTTGCTTTGCTCTCGCTCTCACATTCCGCTCATCAGTTACACCTACTACTTGACTGCATGGTTACCTGTCACGGGAGCCGGGCTTGATTGTACACTTCACACTTATAATCTCCACCATCCTTCCTTGTGCTACTCACCTGTTTTAGGTTTGCTTGCACTTGGCCAGTTGGTTGGCGTGTCAATGTTGTGAAAAGCAAAACATGAGATTTTCGATGAAGGAGAGGACAAGAACCCATCTGGGGTCCAGGATCTTCCTAAGCAAGGCACAGGAAAGTCTGCACACTGTATTAACATCTAATGATGATCTTCTCAAGAACTTATTGAATATTTGGAACATACCAGTATTACTAGTGAGCAGAAAATTAAAGTTCCTGCACTTTGAATACTCCCACTTGTATGAAAGTAAAGCTATGAACAGTTTGTGCACAGTGGGCAATGTGTTCAACAGCACATTCCAAAGGGCTCCTTCAGTTCTTGAATCTCCAGGTCCCCATCCTTTAGAGCATTGTTTAAATTGTATCATTGTCCAAATTCCTACACTTTGAATACTGGGAGACCAATATTTGTTTTCTAACCTATAAGTTTATCACAGTAAAATTGCATCAGTGAAATGAAGATCTCAATGATCCTCCCAGGACTTATTTGGATATACCAGTGTTATCAAGTGGAGAGCAAAAAAGTTCTTGTCTGTGTTGTAAGTTGGTTGCAAAAAAGTCTAGAGTCCAAAATGTTAATTAGTACCTGGTTTATTCAGGCTGGTAGGCAGTTTGCAATGGTTGCATGGCCTAGTGGTTATGATGCTTTCTCTCCGCTTTCCTCAGGTTTGGAGAGGTCACTCGTTCGAGTCCCATAGTTGGCACATTTTCACCTTTGAGGCCTTGGTGAACACACTGTTTATGTTTATGTTTGAACATGAACCGTAATTATCCATGATTAACAACCCTTGCTTAAACAGAACCTCTGTGCCTCATCACTGCCCCTGGCCTTCTCTGTCCCCTTTCATATGACTAAACAATCAAGGATCAAACCTGATTTTCTGTTGAGACGCAGATTGTTTAATCAAACTTCATATGGTTACTGAACTCTCGCCTCTTGGTGTTTCGGTTGGTGGTCGACCAAGGTGACCGAGTCGGACACTGTCCATGGGCTCAGCGGCGTTGTTCACTACGACTTGGATACACTCTCTATCAGAAATCTTCTGTGTTCAATCCCGGTTCCGAGAGATTTCAACCCTGAGCGAGTCGATTGTGGTCTGATAAAGTTTTGTGATTTGTGGGCTCTTTCTTTCGCACACTCATTTTTCATGCAGGCAAAAGGCTCATAAAACGCCCCTCTCGCGCCCAAGATGGCAGCTTCCCAAAAGGATGGCGACCTCCACTGGTTCGACGACTGACTGCTTCAGGATCGAGCTGAAAATCGCCACTCTCGATGACACCGCCGAAACCGAACGATGTGAGAAAACACACGGAAATTTGTCCTTCATGGGAGCTCATATACATTTCAGGCTACTGGAGCGCGCACCGTTATCTCACGCGACAAGGGATAGCAGCGCCTGAGGCTGCTGTGTCATCGTCATCTATCGCGGGACGTGTTGCGCTGCCAGTCTTCCCACAAGACCCAATGGTAATTTATTCATACCCCCCCAATGGCTGACTTCATTCCTGTTCACGCCGATCTCGGTCCAGGCCCAGCGCGAAATATCCAATCCTACGATGAATTCCTTACGACCACAATACCAACGAAGTCCCTTGGACCATGTACAGTTCCGTTTTACCGTTGTGATCCCGGGCTGACGAAGATTCACAGATTGTCAGGTCGTTGGGAAATTGGCGAGTACCCAATCAGAGAAAAGAAGTCCATTCAGATTGCATCTTCATAGGTTTTTGGAAATCCGATGACCCCGCAGGACAACAGACACTACTTTAATGTGGAATTCGACCTCGGTAAGTTGATCGCCTAGATGACCTTCCCCAGTCTGACCCTTTTCATTCTCGTCCCGAGCTGCATAGGCTCTAACGACCTGTAATTTTTTGTTTGTTCGCCGAAGTGTTCTCCCCATAACTGTCATAGATGGGTGTACGGGACGAATTGCAAGAAGCAAGACTTTCGTCCCACTGGATGGCCTGGGTCTCCTGCTATGTTTTGTTTCCCGCACAGTCGGAAAAGCAACCAGAAAATGAGCGAGTGCATGTATACCGCAACATACGCTGACGGATCTTTTGCAGGTAAGGCTTTTTTGGGTATACGTCTCAACTAAAAGAATGTCATCTCAGAATACGAATTATGGACAGATTTTGTATATCTTCATCTTTGCTGGGGTCCGCCTCCTGTACAGGAGCCGGACAAGGCATGGCTGCAATCTGACCTTCGGAGTGGCACTCGAGTCTCGTCCTTATACCAACTTGCCCCTACCTCTCGATTTCTGGTTCGCTGGGTCAGATCAAATGTTCTAAACTCACCGTAAGGGTTCTTGACGCCAGATTGACTCAATCGCCTGTAAGCTGCAAAGTCAATTGAAGCGTCTTGATATTGATTTTAAATCAGACGTTCTCCAGCAAATTCGACCTCTCTTGGTTGGTGTTTTGCGTTCGCTACCATACAACACCTTTGAATAATTGGCTCGAAGGAGAGCCCGGAGTTCACCATTTTTTTTGACTGCGACCAAGGGGTTTGTCTTTGATGTTCTCGCTGCAAGCGTAGCAATGAACGACCGACAGCCATATAACATTCAGTAGGAGGCCAGATTTCAGCAATTTGGCAAGCAACATATTTGGTCCTTGGCACAACCACCTCCCGGTCCTCGGGGACGATCACTGGGTTGTGGCCAGTACAACCAAGAAATTGGATGGAAACACATACACGTACAAGAACGGAACTGCAGAATTGGACACCGGTACGTCTGGCAGTCACAATATATATGTTTACTCACAATGCCTTTCCGCCGAGGTAGAGGCTGCCTTGTGCTACCTGGACGATAAATTTGTGAAAGATTTCTATGCTTGTATTCCAGGAAGCACGACAAAGAAAGGCGGGAAATGTGACGCTCGAACATCAGTTTTACCACGTCATCCCTGCGGAAGTCAACGCAACGCCCCGCGTGGAACTTCGACATTGGGGGGCATCTGTTCACCCTCGAACATTCGCAATCTGCCTCATGGGACGACTTATGACATAGAAGGCAAAACGTACTACGTCGGCGCGATCCAGCCCAAGGGTCTGCTCATAGGCAATTCCGGTGGAGCTGCTTTTGACGGCCCTGACTTGATCGGCCGGGTGAGTCCACCTGTCCCTCTCGCCCCTTTGTTTTATTGTATTCGCGCCATTTCCTAATTGTCTCGAATCAACCACCATCAGGTCGCCCTCATAAACATGGAAGTTGTGATGCAAATGCCTGACCGTCGGCCCGACAATATCTCTTGGAGGAGAAAATGAGACATCGTTCACAGGGCCGGGAAAGCAAGAATGGGGAGTCTGAGTGATAGCGACTTTTTGTTCATTGCTAGCCTTGCTCTTCAAGTGATGCATCTTCGTGAGCTAGGAATAGGCTACATACGACAGGGGGGGGGGGGGGTATCGTATGCAGCCTATTCCTAGTGCCCGATTTCAAACGGACAGCACAAGAATTGGAACGTGAAAGGCAATGAACTTGGCAGAGAACTTTCAATTCAACTGACCGCGGTGAGACAGCAAATTGATCGTGACAATTGTCCAGACTCGCTCACCGTCTTATCGCAACCTACATAGATTTGTGTCCCGAATTTCCACGTACCGACCAATGACTCGAACACGCAAAATTTCACGGCAAGTGTAGCAAGCCAAGGTAAGAGCCGCTCATTTTTAACTTATTGTTTGCTGTTCACCAGTTAACTACTGCTTGTGCAACAGGAAATCCAGTCGGACGCGTAGTTCACCGTGGATTGGCGTGGCTTAGGGAACTCCGGCATTGCGGGATGCATGGGAGGATGGGTGTTGAGGGCGAGGAGGAGATCGCCGAACGCGCTCGGCCGGAAAAGAACCCACAGGAGCGTGAGAGCAGACGATTTCAAAAAGGTTTATGGTGCAGAGGGGCATGCCAGAGGATTATGCGGCGTTTATGAGCATCGCGGATGTCCAAATTTCAGAGGGCATGGAGGAGAAGATTGCGTCGGAGGGAGAAGACTTCGAGATTTTATCGAGAGACACAAGATTCGGAGGCATGGAAGAGCTTGTAATAAGCTAGAATTTTTGTGGAAACATCATAAGATCATTGACCCTTCATGTGCCTGACGTTAGACAGATTGATAATTGCTTCGAGGCTGGTAATCGTAAATCATACACTGAATGGTTCGGAGAGAACATGGGAAACAGCGTTCATATCTACTTCCGGGGCGAGACAATCGAGCTCCATCGACACCTCAAAGGTAAAGCTGCATGTTGTATGGTTTCACAATCAGGGGAAGGCCGGAACCCTTGCCTTCGCCAATAACTGTGAGTCTCTGAATTACGCCACCAGTAAAAGGCCCAATTCCGCCCTTAGGAACCGTCTGTTGAAATTCGAATGCCCAGATGAGTGTGAAGAGCAGAGCTTTCATTCTGTCATGGGAATGAGATGGATCATCCATCGACAAATGGTTCCGAAAACGTATTCCACAAGGGAAAAGCGGAATCCGATACAGTTGTGTGGGCCGGCGAAAAATGTAAGAAGGTTTGCCCAGACACCGGGAATCTCGCTGACAGCATCCGGGAGCTTCTCCCATCGCTCGGGTCTGCGGCAAGACCGTCAATCAACATTGTGAGACTTGGCTGTTTCAAGACGCACTTGAATTCAGTCGAATCTTCGCCCCAAATTTCCTTGTCCGTATTGATAGCCAGAATAGGGATGTGAATCATCTGCCCTTTCGGTATTCTGAAGAAAGATCAGATACACGAACTCTATTTTTCCTAAGCGCACTCACGGGAGACTGTCGTGCGCTCTCCCCTCCTTGTCGATGTATGGCTTGGAGAGAGGCAAAACATCGTCCTTCATGGCCTTACGCTGAGTGAACATTACTGGCGCATGGACTCGCATGGTTTCTCTAAACGACGTGCTCGAGGTAAGGTAGACAATTGAGTTCGGTCCATCGTGGGATTGTCGGTCGACATGGTCAACAGTTCCTCGCGGAGTTTGGTCTGCGCGGCGGTATTCACCGATAGCGCGTGGAGTGCCCAGGTTGTTGCCGAACTGGTGGTCTACATGGACGTTAGGGCCAAATATTCAGAACACGAGGGAGGCACCACGCACCTCGTGCCCCGCGAAAAAGAAGGTTGGATCTCTACATGAAAACGTGAATAGTCAAACTTTGTCTGAAAGGAATGCACTCACCGGAGATAACTTCTGTGTCGTTTAGTCGCTTGCGTCTCCGGAATCGTCGTCGACAGATTTGCCTTGAGGAGAATAGACAATAGGTCTCGTTTACCAATGAGGCTTTCCTCCCCGTCCGCAGCTTTAATATCAGCCTTACTCTTCGAGACGATCTGTTTCCCAATAATGTACATCTTATTTCGAGCTGCCGAAGAAGATTCCGGCCAGGTCCAGGCTGCGAGACGTCCGATGAGCCACACCCGTCGACAGTTCGATAAAGTATAAGTACCATGAGTCTAAGAATTGGCATGATCGCCTGCGAGAGTCGGAACACATTGTACATATTCGCTTGCGGAGAATGGAATAGCTCGGTGAAAACTTCGTCCAGCTCGTTCGACTTTCCGTTGTTCTCGAGGGCATCGAACTGATAATTGAACCCTGTTTCCGCACTGATGAACAACTTTCATTCTGGTCAGCGGTAAATGAACCCACCTGCTTGACCAATGACATCCAGCGTCATACGCCTTAGCCATGACAGAACCTCAATACACGCTGCACCGTTTTGTTGCTCGGCCTGAAGGGCCCAGATATCACGGAGCTATGGCAGTATTATGAATGATACAAATCCTCCCACAAAAGCGAAACGCACCTGAACTGCTTTCTCAACAAAAATCTCGGTAACCGCTCGGATTTGGGCAACTCCAAAAGCGGGATTCTGAACATAATAAATCCACGAGCGATTGAATAGATATTTCCATGACTTGCCAAGGCTCTTCTCTACATCAATGACACATTCGTGGTCAGTCCGTATGAAATCGGATATACAAAAGATTCACATGACGTTTGTGCTCGTCCAGTTCAACCGAAAGAATCCCTGAAAGAATGAGCTGGTTCCGCTTAAAGGGCTGGTAGTTATAATTACCTTTTCCCAGTAAAAGCTGAGCACTAGCGCGGTTGGATGCGGCCTTCTGATAAATTCAGGCCTAGCCACGATATGATTAACGGCTTTAAGGTCGGATGTGTGCAGCTCGCCTGATCTGTCGACAAATCAGAAAAGAGTTTTGGGAACACAAAGACGTGTTACACACACTGAAAAGGCCACTGAATAGGAAATTAGCACCGAATTCGCTTCGCCATTTGTTGGTCAAGTTAGGGTCCGCCTTCCAATCCTGTATGTCAGCCCTCAAAACAAACAGCCACTTAACGTAGTGAATATTTACCCCAATATCCTTGAAGTTCCGAATACAAAGCTGGGATTCTTCGACCCACCATATGGCGCAGCGGCGATGTCAAATTGCAGTATATAATTTGAGACGCATGGAACAATAGATAGCAGAGCAGTGTACCTGCGATGGGCACAATAATTTGAGAGATCATAATTTGTACCTCTCCGAGTGGATGGACAGACGTTGGCAGTCTGCGCGCATCACGGACGAAATTGTAGGGCAAGTCAGAGCAAATGACGATGCAGCAGGAGCCGCTGTCACGTTTATTGTCAGCCTGGGCAAGTAAAAACCGGGCCGATTATATAGAAGCACTGGCTTCTGCAGCGGTGCAATCAGAGGCTATCGATTTTGCCTGTCGGCAGGAACTCAGATTCTCCCTCACATGTCCTGTTTCTGACAAAATTGATTTTAGGAGATGACTCGGTAGGCAGCCGGTGTAGATTTCATCGTTGATTCTCCCAGTCAAGTTGGGATCGTGCGGATAGTGAGGCGCTGGCACATTGCCACCGCGGCGTCGTGACCATTGGTGCGACTCACAGTGGGCTGCCATGACTTGATGTGGATGAAACTAAAACCGCGGGCTGCCGAAGCCCGTCTTGAGTGCTATATATATGTGGTCCACATCTGACCTGGAACATCCGGCGGATAAGCCGAAACCCAACTGAAACTCCGTAAACGGAATGTTACACTCACGGGCTCCCACGGTCAGTCAGCCTGCTTTTAACTTTGGAAGAAATTTGGTCCGAATTCCACGCCATTGCGACTAGGACGGGAAGAGAACATCAGACTTCGTGGAGTGCATGTTTCTACCGTCGACATGCGCTGAACGCTTTCAAATATTTGAGATCCGGTCTGTCCGGACTCTAGACCCCACGCGGGCGTCCATTCTCCTTCATATGGACAGGTGTCAACGCTAGTGCGGTCGGACGACAAACTAGATTGGTTGATTCATTGTAAGTGCTCCATTCAGTGCTCCCGTCTACAACATATGGCTAGTTTATTGAGTACCCAAATGAACCACACATATTATTAAGATTTCCGATATGTGGGCAAAATTTGGCCAAAACTGCTCAGCTACCCAGGCGCAGATACCCCGAAACAAGGCTCAGCAGCGTGCGGTGCACACCTCCGTCGTGTGCTATTTAGGTGGAGGGGTTCAAGTAGGAGAGCTCGTTCGACTCGGGCCTCGGCCACTTGGCATCTAGCTTAACGCCTTTTTTTTCACTTCCATGGGGAAGATTCGTAACTTAGGTGAGGTTGATTACATGACAGATGAGCGAGTGCATGTTGAGCATGAGGGTCTGCGTGGCAGAGAGATGAGGGATTGGATATCGGGTGTGACGATGATGCCGCCCCAGGTGGCGCCGAGGATATGCAGGCGCGGAGGATCGGTGGGCGCGTAGGTCATCGGCTTATTGCCGCGGATGGGAGGAGGGAAGGTACCAGTGCCTGCGGGTGGGGTAGTTTCATACTGAGGAGGGGGACTAGAGCGCATGTCGTGAGTTAAAGTATACTTAACTTTGGGCTGTTGACAGGCCGGACAGCACCGCCCACTTTTGCGATGGGTTGCTAGGTAACCGTCTCAAGTGCGACACTGTTTACGAGTACTTTATGTACTCGTTCTTTTCATCAACGGAACCAGGTTTTTGAGTGGTGAAACTTTTATCAGTGCGTCCTGAGGATTGTAATGAAATAGTGGCTGTGTTCATTAGATTCTTGAAGCCTTTTTAAGAGCATAATCTAATAGATTTAGTGATTATATAATCCACCACGATGGCGCTTGTTCGAATCCGGCTAGCCAATTTATAATTTTCATCTTTGTTTCCTAATCTCCCCTGGATCACAGCTGGTCGACCAACCTCATACAGTGTTCCTCTAGTCGAGTTTAGCCTGTGTATACATGAATATCTGACACATAAGGTAGGGGACATACAAACCTGTGAATGTTCCAGCTATGGACAAATTCCATTAATCAATTAATTGAAGCACAACAAAAGCATTTGAGGCAAATCCCCCTCTATGAATCTTTAGAAACAAATCTTGGGTATGTACCAGTCAGACAGATAGGTTCCAAAATCACAATTGAGTGAGGAGATGTTGTTGCAAAGTCGCATCAATTTTGAGGCCATCCAATTGATGGCGACTTGAATCGACAACTCCATTCTCCACACTTGTCTGATTACAAATACAAGTAGTCCAGGCTGTAGCTAGCATGTATTTCTAAAGATTTGTGGAAAGGGATTTAGCTCAGGTGCTTCCGTTGTGCTTCAATTAATGATTAACGGAAACCTGTCCATAATTGGAACGTTCACAGGTTTTGTATGTCCCCTACCTTACCAATCAATTCAGTATCGCTTCTGTGTAGCTCTGTGCTCAGGGCATCATCGTGCCCTATTGTACAGTGAGAGTATTGCATATTTTTTTAACTTATCTCTGATGAAGGCCTTTTGCAAGACAGAGAGCAACATCTTGTGAAGGTCAGATTTTCTACCTACTTAGGGGGAAACAAGAAACATTTTGGAGTTCATAAACCCGCGGGCACATGGGTCGGGTCTGCGGCTTGAGCACAGGTCTGAAATCACGACATGTACCCGTACCCCACTCATGCCTGCAGGTACAAACCTGCAGGTGTACCCGCGACCTGTGTCCATCCTTATACTGGAGGCAGCAGTCCCATATATATCATTTATCTAGTAACACATCTGAGTCATCCTGTGTATATATAAATATCAACACATGTCAAACAATTGGTTTCGCTTCTGTGTAGCTCTGTGCTCGGGGCAGCATTGGGAGATTGTGCCTTATTTGATCAGGGGTATGCATTTTTTTTTGCATTCAAGGTTGTAGTATCTACTATTGAACAACACCTTTGGTACATCATTTGAGGGTGTAAGTGGTTCCACTCCATAAGTTTAGTACTACATTTGAGTTAGTTTGGGGCTACAGAAATCCGCAATAAATGTTAAGGAGTTCAACTTCAGGTTGTGGCGGTGCAGACGACACGTACGCAAGACTTCGGATAATCCAGAACATTTGATGGTCGGCATCAACGGTACAAGTTCCACCCGGATGCCGTGATCGGACATCATCGAAATCATGTCTGCAATCATGGCAATCAATGAAAGCCAAGATAAGTAATATGTCTCTATTTACAGCTGCTTGCAAAAGTAATGACACCTCGTCAAATTTTCTATGAATAAAGTCAACTTTAATGCACCGGATTGCTGAGCTTGTTTCTCACTTCATTTTTACTTCCGATTCACATGATTTCAGGTGCGTTAGAAAGCGGTTAAACGGCGCTTTCGAACCATACCCTACATACCGGGTAATCCAAAAGAGTTCAGACCTCTCCATTCACATCCTATACTTTCAATCATCCTGGATTTAGTCGGTCAATTCTGGAACATCTTCAATGATCTCAGACCCATTTTGAAAGGGAAAATGGAGGCATAGGCCTAAGACCTGTAAACTTTTGGTTATATAGTGAAATTAGTCCTCAGTACTCAAAATTTTGACAAGGTCATTATTTGCGGTGCACATCAGGTGTGCCATGCATTTTTCAATGAATAGCTACAATTTCCAGAATTCTAGCTTCCAGAATCAACTGGATTCAGGCAAATCAGCCAAGAATTGACTGAGAATCAACCATTGGCGCATGTGATTCAAATCCGGTGGTACAAATATTGAGATGTTCAATTTTCTGGATTACCCGGCGTGTGGGGTATGGTTCGAACACGTCGCTTAACCGCTTTTCAATGCACTTAAAATCATGTGAATTGGAGTACAAATGAGTGAGAAAGGAGCTCGGCAATCCGGTGCATTAAAGTTGAGTTTATTTATAGAAACTTGAGGAGTGTTGTTACTTTTGCAAACAGCTGTAACCACTGGGTATAAGTGAAAGAAGTATCTCAAAGTACGAGTCATGCCGTGCGAAGCATCGGCCTCCCCCCAAGTCAATGCACGAAGTTGGATAGATACCCTATCGATTCCGGAGGCTCTGCTGATGTTTATGGCGGAACAATGGGGAAATCCAAGGTAAGATTAACCGTTCTTTAACGAAATGGCTCCTCGGCTGTGTCATCTCCCATATGACCATGCTCCTTTGCTCCTCCTCTCTGCGTCGTCTGCGCTTAATTCCTTTTGTACTACTTTTGCTGTGCTTTCTTGACACCGCTGCCCATCTCATGTTCAATTAATATCCCCATTTATACCAAACAATTTGTCGATGCCCCGTTTGTGCACCTATGAACCATGCTTGTGTGCACGGCCTTTAAAATCAACTGACCCGCGATTCCTCCATCGAGCCGTCTAACAGATAAAAATCATGCAGCTGACACCTCTGTACTGCGATCCACAACCAAACGCAGTTCTCGCAGCAATGTGTCCGCAATTTCGAACCGCGGACTGTGACCTGCGCAATAGCAATATCGCCTCGATTGGTACATTCTAGGTGAACAAGTGGGCCCCATGATTTTACCTCGTAGCAAAGTGTCCGCAATTTTTGAACCGCGGACTGCGACCTGCGCAATATCACCTCAGTTGGTACATTCTAGGTGAACAAGTGGGCCCTACGGTTTTTACGGTTTTTTGCCCTCGCTGTGCTGCAGAACGGATTTTTATCAACTGCGGCACTCTCAGATATAAAAGACCAGCATCAGCGTCAAAAACATCGTTCTGACTTCTCTCCCTGGCTCTTCATTGATTCCCCTCCTGGGTGGCTCCCGAAATTTGCTTCAGGCAATTTTCAGTCTCTACAAGCAACGTCTGTTCCTACTCTGGGTGCCGCCAACGGAAGCTTCTGGACCAGTTCTCTGTCTTCCATCGCAAGCAGGCTATTGTTGTGAGGACCCAATATTTTCCTGAATCAAGTTGGCCAATATTTGGACTGTTTTGTAAATTTCATTTTCTCCGCTTCCTACAGTTCCGTGGTTCACCAAAAAGCATCCAACGCCGCCAAACCGGGGAGATTTTTTTTTTAATATTCAAGACCTGATGGCGAGGCGGTCATCTGGCTTCACGAAATATCATCGCCGTCCCTGGTGTCTGTGGTCCTTAATCGTGGATTTGGTGGTGTCACAGGTTTAGTACTGCCCGGTGTACCAGTGAGCCCGTATTTCTTTCGCGTTAGCTGAATTGGCGGCGCGGTGTTGCATCATTCGACCCTTCCGAGTCAATGGCAGGTTTAATTTAGTCTATGTACTGCCCCTGTATTTCTGGAATGCACCCCGGTTAATGCCTGTTCATACCTGCTCATACATTTCGCATACATTCCTGCCGGAGCGAAGCGGCGGCATGTCTTGTCATCATTAGACTTTTGGGGGGTCCAACTTTAACGTCAGGTTGCGATCAAAATTTATCGCTGCATGCATTCCGAACGCACGGAATTGGAACAAAAAACTGAAGTTTGTTTGCTTTTCCTTCTTCCTGAACGTGAGATTGTCCCTTATCATCGAGCAATGCAGGCTTTGTGCGAGGCAGTCCGATCTTGGTGTCGGGCAGACCATCCCAACGTTTTACGATTCCTGGGAGTTTTTCTGGACCTTGGCCTTTCTCCTGCTCTGATATCACAGCTCTGTGTATCGGGACCTGTCATGAAATATCTCAAAGTGAACCCAAAACATCCGATGGAACGGTTGCGAATGGTCAAATGGTTTGGTCATTGCCTCTACATACTGAGACTCTAGCAGATAATCGGCGTTGCTGAGGGTCTGGAGTACCTCCAAGGAATTATCCATGGAGATCTATGCACTGTGCGTCTCCGTTCGTCTGACTAAATACTAGAGTCATTTGTGTTCGTAGAAGAAAGTTTTGATTGAAGCTGACCTACCAGTGATCGGTGGCTACGGGATGTTCAACATTCTCGGTCCTTCTGCCACCTCAACGTCGTTGTTTTCTCCCCGACTCGATTTGCTGGTCCTGAATACTTCTCGATGAGACGGAAACATCGTCCGTTCGGACGAAAGCAGGGGACGTTTATGCCTTTGCCATGGTCACGCTCGAGGTCAGTGATAATTCGAAAAGCCTTTATACTGTTGACCCAATATCCATCATGATCAGATTTATCTCAACTTGAACCATATCATCATCTACCCACAGAACACGCCGTTTTCAAGCATCTTCTACAGGGCGGTCGCCCCATTCGGACAGATCTAGATCACCGTATAGTCACGGACCGCATCTGGAGCGTCCTCACTTCTCTGTGGAACGAGAGACCGCTGTCACGGCCGGCGATGCACGATGTCGTCACTCTGGCGACAATGTACGCGAGCTGCTGAATCCATCATGACCATTGCCCCACATCTGCAGACGAATTCGAGACGAAAGCGAGAATGAGTTAGTCTGTTGTTTACCGCGGGGCTTGGATCGTAGTAAAACCTTATTACCTAATTGATGGCTGCACTTTTCATCATTTTCGTACTTCCTCCGTATACGCCCTATAATATGGACTATTCTGCATCCAGGAACATTTTCTTAAGTACTAGATACTCTCTTATTTTTCTCCAATTTTTTCAGGCAAGTCTTAGCTGATTTTGCGTCTCGGCCGAAGTTCAATCCATCAATCACGTGGCACTCGCAAGCCAAAACGGCTTGTTCTAGTGAGTGCATTAGGCCTCATATTTAAAATTTCTGAAGTGGTAGGATGTTTGAACCACGGCAGAGAGATTATCCCCAAAAAATCTCGTTGACATCGGTGTTTCCCATGCAGCAGGAAGAAAATCGGAATCTGATTACCTAAAATTACATAATAAGCCTTTACTGCGATCCAACCCCCGCGGTAAACAGCAGACTTCAACAAGCGAGGTACGAGCTCACATTTTGTTGAAGTGTCTGCCTAGGGGAGACTACCTTCTAACGTGAGTTTGGTGAACCGGTCTCCGGAGGAGCATTTTCTAAAGTCGCAATCGCGCGCGGTGAAGAGAAAGTTGGCAGTGGCAGTGTTCATGTTTACACGCGCTTGTTGATCAGATCACTTCCTGTCTCTTACCTCCATGTCGTTTTCGTGCGGTTTGCGTTCTGGGCCAACTTCTCCATCTTCGTGCTCTCTCGATATTTTCCCTCGGCACAAGGACCTGATCTATCTATGACTGTGGCCTTAATGACACTACTGTAGCGTTTCGACCAAAGGTTCACTATTTTTAGGATTTTCACTCACCGAGATGGCCGAAAAAATTTCTTTTGAATTTATAGCGATTTTTGAACGCATCAAAAAAATCTGGGTGTCACCGTCACCTGAACCTTTGGTCGAAACACTACAGTAAAACTCCACGCTCAAATCCCAGTCTGCGGCTTCAAGTTGTCCGACGATCGCGATTTCTTCTGTTGTACTTAACCACCACTGAGTCGACAGAACTCATCCATACGTCGAAACTGACATCCTAACCAAGCTTGTGCTTTGGCGGCGACCACTTGACCTCCTGATTATCTGTTGCAACCCGTGACTTCGAAGGTAAAACCAACTTGGTTGTTTTGTTGTCCTTCAAAACTCTCTAAGCTCCTGCAAATATTCCTGGCCATACCAAATCAACTCCACATCTTGGACCTCACTCTGTTGTTTGTCTCTTCAAGGTACCGTCTGGTACGATAAACGGGTCCCTTTTGGTCCAAGCTCCGATGTGTGATTTCTCAAACACCACGAACGGATGAATATATCAGTTTGGCCGGCGCGCGGCTCTACATTCTAGTTGGTTCGTCGGTCGCAGCAAGCTTCTGAAGTGTGTCAAAGTGCACTCAGTTGTACGCTATCTCAACTTACAATAGCAAGCCAGGAGCTTTGTGTTTCAGCTGCCAGCCATCTAATTGTTGCGGCGCAAGTGTAAAAGCGACTTGGTTTGGTTCCTTTGAGCAGTCGGCTTTAATAGTCTTTCTCTACGTCGCTGCTGGCGCTCCCACACTTCCCTCCAACCGTCAAGGTTTAATACAAGGCGTTGAACCGTTCGACTCGACAAATACTTGACAGTCTACACTGTACAGCACCAAGTTCTCAGACCGGCGTCAAATCCAACGTATCTGGATTCGAGGCGTTTCTCTGGCGTCTCATCCAATCTAACCGGTCCATCGATTCATCTGTTGATCTTTTATCTGCACCGCTTCCGCGTCAACCCTTGGTTCGCGCGAAGTCTTGTCAGGAAGACAGTCTATTCTGTCAGCTCGTGTCAAGTGTCGAAGGACTTTGGGCGTTCAAGTCCGGCTCATGGCCATGGAAGGTGAATCCGGCACTTGCCTTGATGGCCGAAGTCCTCATTTGTTCCGTTTTGCCCAAGGATCAATTGTACTCATTGAGTGCTTCCATTTTCTCTGTGATCCGGAACATTTTCTGTTCAACAGTTGCCCGACGTCGAAATAATCGAATCTCGAAGCCGGTTCTCATGCATGTCAGCGCTGTCAGGTCATCGGTCCGCTCTGGTTCAACGTGGATCCAGAATAAC
Source organism: Mycena olivaceomarginata (assembly GCA_029378375.1). Taxonomy (NCBI): domain Eukaryota; kingdom Fungi; phylum Basidiomycota; class Agaricomycetes; order Agaricales; family Mycenaceae; genus Mycena; species Mycena olivaceomarginata. Next base: position 9,269 of record JARKIC010003299.1, on the reverse strand, counting down.
AAACCGAGGTACGAGGTTAAATTATTATAGCATCTGTTTATGAGAGACTAAGATCAGCCTACTCGAATTGCTAACGCCTCTAAATCCTAGCGGGCCTCATCCGCCTCGGTTGGTGATTTTGTTAGGGTTAGGTTTTCGAATTTCGCTCCGGCTGATCGGCGGGCCACAAAGGCACTTGCCATTTTCTCCCACGTCCGCTCCGATGGTCTTCCGAGTCGCATAAATAGCCGAAGGGCAATGCTCTAAGTGCCATCTCCCCCCAATACTTTCACTCATTCATGAGCACCCCGGATTCCTTGTCATATACAGCGCCCCTCGCTGTCCTTATATTCGCCACCCTTCGCAAGGCATTCCGTGACCCAAGGGTACTTTGTGCTCCTCTTCCCACGCTAACGCGCTCACCGCGCATCAGCTCGGACGCCATCCCTATCGTCGGCTCTTCTGGGCCCTTGCAGAGCTACTGGGATGGCCTCAAGTTCCTCAAGAATGCGCCCGCACTGATTCAAGCGGGCTACGACCAGTACCCGGAAGGGATCTTCCGTGTGCCGAGGCTATTTGATTGGCTCGTCGTCGTATCGGGCCCGAAGTTCGTGAGGGAGGTCGGCGGCGGCCGGAGAACGTCCTCTCCTTCCGCGGAGGTGTTGAGGGCAATCTTGCTAGTTTCGTAGCTTCATTTGCTCCACGAAAGAAACTTGATCTTTTTTTTGCAGTCAAACAGGTCATTGGGCGAGCGATCGGCGAAAATCCCTATCACCAGATCACGATCCGCACCAGCCTGACGAGGAATCTGCACGCATGTTTCCCGGAGGTCAGGGACGAGATTGCGTGTGCGTTTGAGGATGTTCTACAGTTACGTGGCTCTGGTGAGGAAACGAGCAATCCCTTGCTGCATCGTTCTCACGTACTCTTGCCGCAGAATGGAAATCCCTTCCCATGATGCCTACTATAATGGACGTGGTGGCGCGTGTCAGCAACCGTCTCTTCGTGGCCTTCCGCTCTGTACATCTCCCTGGTCTTCCCGCCGCCAATCCTCATCTGACGTGTTTCATTCTCCAGGCCGAAATCAGACATACCTACGGAATAATGTTCAATTCGCTGTCGATGTCGTACGCAGCGGCAGGAGAATTGCCTTGTTCCCATATTTCCTGCGCCCGCGAGTGCCTTTTTACCATAGCACACCATGCGAAAACTCATTTGGCAGTCACAGGCTCGTCGCCCCATTCTATTCGAACAAGGACAAGAGTTTCACGGTAGCGATGAAAATTTTGGGCCCTGTCATTCAAGAAAGGCTGGCCAAGGAGAATGAGCTCGGTCCTAATTGGCCTGGAAAGCCGGTGAATCTTTTCCAGTATCATGAGAGGATTGTGCTGCTCATGATGCCGCAGAATGATCTTATTTCGTGGCTGTTGGAGGACGCAGAAGGCGAGGAGCGAACTGTACCTGCCCTTGTGCTCCGCGTTCTGGCAACCAACTTCGCGGCGATCCACACGTCTTCGATGGTTGTGTTGATTCGGCCCCCTCAAGGTGTGATGACCTTCACTCGTTTCTATTTCCCAGGGCTTCACCCACGCGATATTTGATCTGACGACGCACCCGGAGTACCTCCTGCCTATGCGTGAGGAGGCGAAGCGTGTCGTCGAGAAGGAGGGCTGGACGAAAGCCGGGCTGAACAGCATGGTCAAAATCGACAGTTTCTTGCGCGAGTCGCAACGCCCTCAATAAACCTTGGCCATAGTAAGTAACTACCTGCATCCATACTCGTATCTCAGGCTGAGGACTCCGAATACTGACATACAAAATAGTCGTCATGAACCGGCAGAGTCGTGGCAAAGGACGGGTTCCGGTTTCGGATGGAACTTCGTGCCCCGTGGATCATTCCTGTGTTGTCGCGGCGCGGCCGACACATTACGATAGCTGTCAGTCATGGTTGTTCTCGTTTTTATGCACTGTCTGACCTCTTGAATCAGCAATTCACGAGAACGCGGCCGAATTCGATGGATTCCGTTTCGATAAGGAGCGCGCGGAAACACGCCGCATACGCGTGATCCCAGCCAGGATATTTTCACGCGGCAGATGATTCTCCACCGGGCCGGACCACTTGTCCTTCGGAACCGGGAAACACGCGTGCCCGGTGGGTATCCGCCCGAGGTTCTCGTGACATGGAACTTATCCAGGGTTTTTTCATCCCTTTTTTACATACAGGGACGATTTTTCGCGGCGACGGAGCTGAAGGCGATGCTCGCGCATGTGGTGATGAACTATGACGTCGCGGCGGAAGTGGAGGGCGTGCGCCCACCAGATACTTGTTTCAACATGTCTGTTACTCCAAACGCAACTGCTAAGGTTGCGGTTCAGAAAGAGGGCTGATTTGTAGACCTGTGTATGTTGGTCGGAACTTTCCCCTGTCGGTAGAAGCTGAACCAATTGTCAGGTAGACGAAGTGCACCATGGCAACCACGCGCCTCCGAAGCTTTGTTTCAGTGTAGTTCCAGCTGGTAAATGAGTAGTGTTTTACAGACAAGCTAAATGGAAATCGTACCGAATCCCACACTCGACTCAATGATTCGGGGCCACGTTCCTCAGCCCCGACCCGCTCCCCAACTGGCACAAGACGCTCTCCGTGCTGTACCAGTACACCGACGCCCCCGAGGGCATGTGCCTGCTCTCCACCTCGGAACCTCGGAGCTGAGCGCACATCCGTGTCCATCTGGCCGGGCGTGCACCAGCTGTACACGCCCCTGAGGCCGGTGGAATGGCAGAGCCAGCCTGTGTCGAGCATCTCTGCGCTGGGCCCGGGGGTGGCACGGTGCGGTGAAGGTGACACCAGCGGGGGATCCTGGCGGTGCTGTGGGGTGGGCACAGGATTGGAACGCCGTCTGTGCTGGCGGAGTTGGCGCGCTTTTTCAATGAGGAGCGCGGCCAGATACGGATGATGAACAATTTCTTCAAGTGTACAATACCAAGAAGACGTGGGTTGTGTATTTGCGGTTTGCTGGCCATGACTCAGAGAGGGTACAGGTGGTTACGGGTGTGGAGGATGGGGCGCTGGAGGTGCCCTGGAGTAGGCTCTGAGAGAGCTATTTGTTTGTTGAAATAAACAAGTTGTAGATTGAAGTATGGGCCTCTGTATTATACATTTTTTGTCCAGTGTTACGAGCTGAGGCTCTTCCTTGTCATGAATCGTCTTTTCATTTTACTTCCAGAACCCGAACAACCCGAACAACCCGATCATTGATCAGATCAACTATCTGATCAATCGAACTTGGATACCGTTTTAGGATCCCAAATGGTTATGATCGGTTTCCCGACCTTCGGGTTCCCGATCACCCCTCTACGTTCCTATACCCCTTCATCTACTTCGCATTAATCTTGTCCGTTGTCATTGGACACTGTACCTTAATCTATAAACCCCTAGAGACTCGTAGTTATTCTCCTGTACTTTACACTATTCTAGTCTAAATTCCAGGCTTATTCGTTTGGAACTCTTCGTGCTTCAGTCGCCCTCGTCACCTCAGAACCCGGAATCTGCTCTGTGCTGACAAAAGAATAGTGTTTCTACACGGCGTACCCGACTGGACGTAACACGATGAGCAACGACTATGTGCTCCCCTCGATGGAGAGCTTTGGCGCCCTAACCCGGCGAGGAGAGGGACAGCATCCTGCTGCAGGCCCTACAACACGCAGGAGGGCAATTCGGAGTGATGCAGGAGGAATTGGGGAACTTGCGGAGAGAATCGTCTGCTCCGCGAGGACAACACCCATTCACAACAGCTCTTGCGCGATGCCCTTGTCGCCTTGGGAAGAGCCTCTACGAGAGGGCCCAGGGAGACTAAACAGGTGAAGACGGCCCGTGTCGCCACCCCTACCCCATTTAAAGGAGACTCCGAGTTGGTGGACTCCTATCTGGCGGAGGCTGGTTGCACTTCCTGGACAACCCGACGTACAAGAGGGACAGCGCGAAGATCGCCTTCGTCCTGTCCTACATGAAGGAAGGATCGGCAGCGGCATGGGCCAACAACATTGTGCAGGCCATGCGCCCGAGAGATCCCGATACCCCGCTGTATCGGAGTTACGAGGTCTTCAAGAAGAACCTCATTGATGCCTTCAAAGGAGGGGCACAGGTGGAAATTGTGCAGGCTAAAATCGAAAAGCTGCGCCAGGGTGCGGGAACGGTGATAAGCCGTGAAACGGACCATGGGTGAAATAGCAAGGAATTTGCCGATTTCCACCTTAATCACGTAGCGCGCTGCTCCAAAGGATTAGCATAAGTCCTATATGGCTAATCAGGGCTTTATCCTACATGAGGACCTTAATCAAGTCCGCCTGGGATGCATCAACTGGAAGGTTCATACTGGTTGACATCCATGATTAAGGGTTTAATTGCCAAGATTAAGCATCGCTGCTTAATCAAGGCATCGCGGGGCCTACAAACAACATGGGCAATATTAATCATCCTCTCTGATGATCTGGGGTACCACTGTGGGGTCTTGATTAGGTGTTCGAGTGCTTTGTTGTGCTTGATTTACAGAGGGAGCCTTGCGCGACGGGTCAGGTGATTCGGGTTTAACAGTAACTGGTTACCCCGGCTGTGGTTGAACTTCGCTTATCAACTATCCGATCATTGTTGCCATCCTGATTTGGGTACTTGAACTAGGCCAGGACGGTAACTCGCATATCTCCACAACCACTTGGCGGTTTGGGCTGATTAAGGTACTGGCTCAAAGCCAGTACCTACATCTACCTAAAACTGAAGGTCCTGAACGGGGGACAAGAGGCTAGAAGATGGGACTGTCTACACGATCGGACAAGGAGCAGTCACACCGGACACACTCAAGCATTAAGGGGTCGACACACGAGGATCCTATATATTTACCCACACGTGATTAACTACGGACGCCTTACTCATATACCAGCCAGTAGACTAATCATCATATTGTAAGCGTAATTGTACAGTATATAAGGAGGAGGTTTTGGCATGGATAGGCACTGAACTTTCTGTCACTAAGAGCATTAGCCTTTACCGGGTATTGCTTGAAAAAACGGAGGTTCGGGACTTGTCACCCAGGACTGACTTCGTTAAGAAGTTTTGTTTCGTCTGCACAAGTAACTCAATATCAATTGTTGGATCGGGATCTTGGGATTGGAAACGGTTAAGAAGCTAGAGAGAGCTTATTAGGATTGAGAACATGGCACCGCACTACAGTAGCCTTGGAAGGCTTATTATTTGGGATTTGGAGAACACGGCACCTTGTTAGGATTGGGATTGTTGGCTCAAGCTTCTAAAAGCTTTTAAACTCGATTTGTTGGCTTAGGTACTCGTTTGGCATTGCTCAAAGAGGTCTAATACTCTAAATCAAACCTTGCACTTCGGACTAGACATTTTAAAACAGGCTTGTTCCTCGCAACCTCTGTTGGATTATCTGTGCTCCTTGAACCTTCTTAAAGCGTTCAAAAGACCCGTACTCGGCGGCACAGTCTAAACCATTCAAGGGGAAAGTAGTTAGGATTTGGTTAGTAGTTGTGTTTCTGCCTTAATCAAGCAACTCGCATTCTGCTCGTTGGGTCTTGATTAAACTAGTACTGCTGTTGTAAACACCGAGCAAGCATTTCATCGGCCACGGAGTACTTCACGCTCCTGGACACATACAACAACACCACGAGTTACGACGAAACCACGCTTATCCGTCTTCTCAAGCAGGGGATCCTGAAGCCGGTTCTGCAGTCCGTCTACGGACAAACCGCACTACCGATCACCTACACCGACTGGAAGGTGGCGGTCATCAAGCACAACGGGTTGCGTCGCGCCTTCCACGTTATGGATGGCACACTTTGCGATCATCCCGTCACGGTGCCCAAGGTGCAACAGAACCAGAACCCGGGAACTTCTTTCGCAGGAATGAGCAGCGCGCTCCAACAAATCCCCCTGCTGCCGTCGTTCCGCCCCCGGTTGTCACTGGCGGGGCCCCTAACACAGGGCCCACACCTATGGACATAGACCAGGTGGTCAGCAAGAAGCCGGTTCCCCGATGCTACCAGTGCAGAGAAGTCGGGCACATGGCCTGTAACTGCACTACCCGAGGACCCACCAACCCTCAGTTCCGGGTGTTGATTACTGAAATGATGGAGGAACACCTCGGGAAGGAGGATTTGCCGACGAATCCGAGTGAAGACTGTGCCCTCGGATTCTCTTATACCCCCCACCTGTAACAACTTCGAACAATTCATTCTCTGTTTTGACTATCAAAGAACCCGGTGTGGGGAAGACACAGTGGAGATGGAAGGAGAGGGAGTGAGGAGGCCTCTGAGTTTGAAAAGAGTGAGGGAGCCGTTTCTCCCTCTGACTCTAAGCGAAGGGGCAAGAAACCCCGGAAGCCCGAGCGGGAGAAAGCGGAATGGCGCAGACTCCCCCTCGGAAGCGCGCGTCGGGTGGCAACCCGAGCGGGCCCAAGAATGGAAGGCACGGGAGATCATCACCAAGTGGACTCACCCGGCCAGAATACAGGAGGTGGACGATGAGATAGTAGAAGAAATCCGGACGGCTTACTTCCCTGACGCTCTGGGCATATGGACAACTTGAAAGAGCCACCACAGTATATCCGGGCCACTGGGAACTACATGATGGTTCCAATGACCCTTGAAGGGCTGAACAACCTTAAAGGTTATACAGTGGTCGGTTACTGGACAGGGGCCACCAACGGATTCATGAGCCAGCGGTTCGTCAACAAGCACGGAATCGAAGTGGAACCCCTAGCTGTGGCGGTTCGGTTTACAACGTGGACGGTTCCCTCAACAAAGGAGGACGCATCACCCACGTTGCGCGCATGCGTCTCCGAATGCAGGACCATGCCGAAATTTCTTGTTTGCGGTAACGGATACTGGGAAGAGCGACGTCATCATCGGGTTCAATTGGTTGAAACAACACAACCCGGAGATCGGCTGCCAGAAACAAGCCATTCACTTCTCCAGAGGTCCTGCCGATTGCAAACGAGCCCGCTTATGGGAGTAGTGGGAGGAGGAGGACAATGCCAAATACATCACCAGCGGCTCGAAGAGCCCCCGGTTCGTACGGAATGCGGCCTTCCATTCATCACCTTCCCGGATCCGGACGTTGTTGAAAACCCCACCGGACGTCGAGTTTCATGAAGAACCGAGCTCCTTTCAACCGGTTAATGAGATCGTTGATTAAAGGGAGCGGGTACCGGTTCTTCACGGTCATCGCATTGAGCGCCCGGTAGTCCTGGACGAACCGGAGAGCACCGTCCTTCTTCTTAATGAAGAGACTGGGGATGCCATCGGAGACTTCGACGGGCGGATGCGGCCGGTACTCAATCCCTCCGAGATGAAGGCATCGAGCTCCTCTGCTCGAGCGGGGAGATCGGGTAGACCTTGCAGTTGGCTGGTTTCGCGTCCGGGACGAGTTCGATGGCATGATCCCATGTCCGCCTGTCCGGGAGAGAGTTAAAGGACTCCCGGGCGAAGACGTCCGCGAAATCCGCAGCCCAGGCTGGGACTTCGGTTCCGGCCGGTGCGGAATTCCTCGCGTGAGCCTCTGCGAGACGCTGCGAGACGGTGCTTCCGGCGCGAATCTCTTCGGCTGGGGCGAACACAGTGTAGAGGATGCGATCACCCTCTTCGAGCTCGTCGTCGTCATCATCTTCCAAGTCCGGGGTAAGGTCCGGAAGGTCGTCGTCGTCGGCCGGGTCGTACCCATCGTCCCGGACCACTCTTCCGAGTCGACAGCGCAGATGGAAGGGGTCGGACCTTCACGGAGCTGCCGGAGGATCGAGGCGGCGAGCTTCTCGTTCCTCCGGACAGCCCACAGCTCTTCTCGGCAGGTGCGGCATCCGGTCGGGCAGCGCGTCATGCGAACCTCCTTGGTCTCCCAGTTGATCTCCGGGTTGTGTTTCTGGAGCCAGGAGTAACCGAGGATGACGTGCTGTTCCCGAGCCGAGTCACGGCGAGCTGGATGCGCTCGGAGTGCCCCTTGTAGTCAACCACCATGTCGACTACGCCGGTGATGCCACCTGCTTGGTTCGGGCTGCCGTCCACGTTGAGAACTGGGATGGGCTGAAAGAGGGTGGACGGAAGGTTGCGGGAGATGACGTACTCCGAATCGATGAAGTCTCCGGTCGCTCCACAGTCGACCAGAGCCTTCACCGACATCGGGCGGCGGTCTCGACGGACTGCAGGTCCAACGGGATGTGCAGGAGTTTCGGCCTTTGACAGAGTCGATGACGTACTGCCGGGGAAGTCGCTGTTCCCACTTCGGGCGACGAACGCGCCGAAGCAAGCCTGTCCTCGTTCCCGGCTCGGGGACAGGGGCCTCCGTCACTGCCCTCGTTCCCGGCTCGGGGGCAATGCGGGTTTCCTTCTCTAGGACGAGAGGAAGAGTCTCGGTACTCGGACGGAGACAGGGACGGGGGGTGCGCCTCTCACTACTGCCTCGGACTCAAATGTATTGGCATTATCTGAATACAGGAGGGCGTAGCGATTAGGGGACGACCGAGGGCGCACCGCTCACTCGGCCGGGCGGGGAAAACCCGCGGTTCCATCTCATCTCCGTCCGCCGACTCGGCCGGAAGCGGGCGGAGGTGGAGAGCCGGGCAAACAGCTCGTCGAGGAGGTTCCCCGAGTTGACGAACGACCTCGTCGAGAACGTCCGTGTGCCGGACGTCGGACGTAACCGGGCAGTCCCAGGCGATGTGTCCGGCCGCACCGCACCGGAACATGAGCGTGGGAAAGCGCGCGCTCGGGTCCGGTCAACATCCATTGGAACGACCGCTGGAGCGGGTCCGGGAGCCGGGGCGAACGAGACCGTAGCGCGCGCGGGGGGCGCAACCGGAGAGAATTCCCGTTCCACGCGGCCGAGGTAAAGCGGCGGGAGGAACCGGAGGGTTTCCGGATCCGGCTCGGCCGAATGCCTCGTACTGGCGGAAGGCGCGCACGCGCCAGCCGTCGTAGTCGGTGAGGTCAGGGGCGGTCCCGGACGTCGTGATCGCGACGTTGATCTTCGGGTCAAGCCCGGAGCGATACTTGGTGACCCGGACGAGAGCGTCCGAGTAACCGGCCGTTACGGCCAGTTCCTCGAAATCGTCCGTATACCGGTAGATGTCGCGGGAGCCCTGGAAATACGAGCGGGACTCAAGCTTGGTGAGGGCTTGGTCCTGTTCGTTCTCCTCGACGAACCGGAGCCGGAACTCGGCCTCGAACTGGGCCCAGGTGGGGAACGGGAATGGTACGGCGGATGCGCGCCGTTCCGCCCATCGGGC
>JARKIC010003298.1:0-27232 GCA_029378375.1 Mycena olivaceomarginata | reverse complement strand
CCGAACTGGAGGGTTTCCGGATCCGCTCGGCCGATGCCTCGTACTGGCGGAAATCGCTCGCGCGCAGCCGTCGTAGTCGTGAGGTCAGGGGCGGTGCCAGACGTCGTGATTGCAACGTTGATCTTCAGGTCGAGGCCGGAGCGATACTTCGTGACCCGGACGAGAGCGTCCGAGTAACCGGCTGTTACGGCCAGTTCCTCGAAGTCGTCCGTCTACCGGTAGATGTCGCGGGAGCCCTGGAAATACGAGTGGGACTCAAGCTTGGTGAGGGCTTGTCCTGCTCGTTCTCCTCTACGAACCGGAGGCGGAACTCAGCCTCGAACTTGGTCCAGTGGGGAACGGGAACGGGTCGGCGATGCATGCCGTTCCGCCCATCGAGCAGCCGCGCCCTTCGACATGAAGGACATGGCGAACCGGACGAGTTTTTCCTGCGAGACGAAACCGTCCGCCATGAAAGCTTCCGGAACCAGCCGGTAGTAGGTGAGACAGAGTAAAGGAACGTCCGTCCTTGTGTCCGGTCGCCGTCAAAAACGGCCGGGGGGTTCGGTCGAAGGACCGTTTTGGAGCTGGTGGGGCCGAGAAATCTGGACCCGGCACCGGAGCCGGAACGGCAGGGGCGGGGGCAGGCGGCAGATTTTGGGTGCTTAGCAGTAGCTGGCGAGCGTGTTTTGGATGCTCTCAGGGAGCCTTCGACAGCAGCGAGCCGGCCGTGGCTCCGGAATCCGGATCCGGAGTGTGAACACTCGGGATCTCGGGTTGCGCGGAGTCAGGTGCAAGCGGCTGGTCCATCGGAACAGGAGGGGTCGAGATTTGAAGTGGGGGAGGATGGAGCACTGGAGTAGTGGTCCGAATCCGTGCCTGCGCCAAACTTCCCAATCTTGACCGGTTGATCCCTTAGATCCTTTCTTCTGCTGTAAGGACAACCTTAAGCTCGACGCGGGGCGCAGAAACTAGCGGGGGAATCCGAAGAATAAATATAGGTACTAGAATACAGGCGGAAATACTACGCACCTAGTGGGGGAATCCGAAGAGAAGAAAGGATGAGGATTCCCACGCTAGGCGAAACCTTTTATACTAATTGGTAACTACCCAGTAGCACGTGTCCGGATGTATCTACAATGATCACGGGCCTGATCGCACAGCATGTGCCAGCGAGCGGGCAGATGTCTCGGGTGGTTTGGCAGTCGGATAGAAGGGGCAGAAGTATCCGGAGCGCCGGGCGGAAAACCACCTGAAGTGTCCAGAGCTGGTCCGGATGGAAAAGCGTCCAAAGCGCCCGAAGGAAAACCGCCCAAAGCGGCCGGAGTGGGGTTCCCCTGACATCTCCCTCAACTACGAGTTTGTGGCATACGCGGTACGAAACATTTTTACTGTAGAATGTCTAATTATAGATATTACTCCGCAGGTGTTGATGGCGACCTCTTGTGCGAGTCAATGGACGAGACGACAACAATTAGACAAAGAAAAGGCTTGACAATACCTGTTATACAAGGCATTTGTAAGTAGCTTGAACAAAATCCTTTCCTTCCATTCAACTATGCTTCATTCTGCTGGCACAACCACAGTCATACTGGTATGGTCAACTATTGAACAACCTCAGCAAAGCTCAAACCAAAGATTGATAAAATTTCAGGACTTGGAGTCAAACACCCAATTGTCTGGAGATTCACCTGATATTCAGGCAGTAGAGCTTCTCGTGCCATTGGTGCAGACAACAAACCTGGCAAGACTAACTTTCAAGGTATCAAATAAATTGCTTGACACTGATCTGACTACAACGTGAAGCAAGGTTTGCAAGGAAATCATCCGAGATGCACTGGCAGATTGTGTGGTCACAATGGTATTCAATATTATTTATGAAATAGGGCGAGCATATCTTAAGTGTCAAGATCTTTTACCAAAAATGTATCTGCAGTTCCAGCAGAACTTAAGTTCTGCATTTCCTAATCCACAGCATACCACGCTACCACCACCCTACCAGTGGAACTTAAGTGCGGACCGAACTTGAGTGCCAACGAGAACTTAAGTTCGAGATATTCAGATTTCAAAAGCACCAACTGCATATGTAAATAACCCCGGAACTCGAGTTCCACCACAGAACTCCAGTTGATACCAGAACTTGTGTTCCATGAGAGCCAGCCCAAGTTCCAGCTCAAACTCCAGTTCTGCGCTCTGTCTCGACAAACTTGAGTCCCATGGCCAACTCAAGTTCGAAGAACTCAAGACCTTGTCACTGCCGGTTTTTTAGTTCAAGGAAATCAGCCAAGAACTGGATGAGGAATGGACGCACTTTGATGAGGGAGGTGGCTAATCATTCAGGTGATGGTGATGCATTGCATCGACGTGTTTCTGGCGCAAAGCCTGCGGCAACAGCACAGGCCTCTGGGGATACCCTAGAGATGTCCAGGGTTTTTTAGTTCAAGGAAATCGGCCAAGAACTGGATGAGGAATGGACGCACTTTGATGAGGGGGTGCTAATCATTCAGGTGATGGCGATGCATCGCATCGACGCGTTTCTCGCACAAAGCCTGCGGCGACAGCACAGGCCACTGGGGAGTACCCTAGAGATGTCCAGAGTCCTTTAGTTCAAGGAAATCGGTCCAGAATTGGATGAGGAATGGACGCACTTTGATGAGGGGTGGCAACTGACCTACTAGGGTAACTACCAGTGCAAAGCGAGCATCGTCAATGATCTCCAGCACCGAGCTGAGAGATCCATTGAGTCCTCAGTCTCCAGCACCAAGCTGTGAGACGGGGCGTTAGGGTGTCTTGAGGGTGATGGTAGATTGGGTGAAAGCGATAGTGCATCAGTCACCAGTGACTGATGTGATGTGACTTGCCTCCAGATTCTGCCAAGTCCCAGTCCCGCCCTCATCACCTCCTGCCCTCCTCTCCCTCCCGGTTGCGGCTCTGTAGCTTGGTGCTGTGAGTCGCTTGGAAAGCAACTGGCTTTGCACTGGTTGATTGGACCTCCCTAGCTTGGATCATTGTGGGCACATGCCACTGCAAAGAAGTGAGTCAAGCTCAACCATTTCCTGGCTGAATCTCTTGAACTAAATGACATGCATGTACCCTAGGATGTTTCCTATCACCTTTTGTTAACCAATTTCCTCCCCCCTCCCGAGACCGTCGCCGTAAGCTGGCATCCCAAGCCTTGATGTTAGACAGCCCCTGCAAAGAAGTGAGTCAAGCTCAACCATCTTCTGGCCGAATCTCTTGAACTAAACGACGTGCATGTATCCTAGGATTTTCCCTATCACCTTTTGGTAACCTATTTCCTCCCCCGCCCCCGAGACCGTCGCCGTAAGCGGTGGCATCCCAAAGCCTTGATGTTAGACAGCCCCTGCAAAGAAGTGAGTCAAGCTCAACCATCTTCTGGCCGAATCTCTTGAACTAAACGACGTGCATGTACCCTAGGATGTTCCCTATCACCTTTTGTTAACCAATTTCCTCTCCCGCCCCCGAGACCGTTGCCGTAAGCGGCGGTATCCCAAAGCCTGGGTGGCAAGGCCAAGTAAGTCATTCCTTGCGTCGGTTTTTGTGAACTCCAGCAGTTTTGGTTACTTAAGTTGGGTGAACTCGAACACGAGTTGCGAACCGAGTCCTGAGCCGAGTTTGGGCTTGGAACACCAAGCTTGAGTTCTACCGGAACTTCAGTTGGAGGCACAACTGAAGTTCTGGTGGAACTCAAGTTGGAAGTGGTGGGGTGTTTTTAATGTATATGTGCTGTACACTGTTTCAATACAACTTAAGTTCTGTTGCAACTCGAGTTCGAGTTTTGGTAAAAGCGCCTATATCTTAATATAACCTAATAAATTATCTGATTATTTGTTCAAGTTCACTATGCTTACTGCCTGACTGCGGCAACCTTTGTTTCGGTGAGTTAACACACAAAATTGACAGCTGAATATTCATTTTCACATGTGCTTTCATTCCTTTACTTACGGTCCAGGTTCCGTTTAAGCGGTATTGTGGCGGTGCCACTGCCGCTCACAAACCGTTTCGAATTTGGGTGGCTGTGCTACTACCGCTGGGACTACCGCTCGGCTACCGCTTGGGTTGCACTCAAGTACCGCTACGGTACCGCTATGGTACCGCTTATGTCCGCCTCGACTTACGCTGCGATAACCGCCATGGTACTGCTATTCTTGTGTCATTTCCTGACTTCGGACAAGTTGAAGACTTGGAAGTTGAACCTATCTCTTTGTGGTGACTTACTAGAAGCTCAAGAGCCTGTATGAGTATTCAATATGATCAGTGCCCAAAATATCGCATTAGCCTGTCGACTTGTATTCTGTGATTACACGGAGAAGGGATTCAGAGTAATAATATGAATTCTAGAGTCAGCATACTTCAAAGTTGATACACTGCATTTTATAATTACAACCAGTAAATCTGCCTAGGACGAGGACTGTCATGATCCCGGTACTCAAATTCTGGCTGCGAAAACGCACCTTCATTGTACCTTCATGCAAATCAATTTGTCCGCACACCCAGTGCCGGTACTCGATGATATCACAATACCAGCTCACTTGGAGAGATAATGAAATACTACAGACTTGGATTTAGCTGGTAAATCCTCCTCTGGATACAAATCTTGATGCAAGTGCCGCAATTCAAATCTAAGCAAAGATCGGGATAACGCAAATTACCGCACGATTACCGCATTTGGAAGAAAAGCGGTACTTTCTCCTTGCCCTCCACCTGTAAGGCCCACCTAGCCGGTCAAGATAGAGGGGGAGATCCCACGGGTCTCCCCCTCTAATTTGACGGGTTTAGGCGTGGGGCCGCACCATGCGTTAATTACGGGTTAGCAATAGCTATTTAGCCGTAGATATCGATAGATGTACGGATTCAGTAGATATGATACCGTGCAATCTATCGTTATCTACCAACACCCGCAACAGTTGCCATCAAAGATGGCGCACGCGCCTCCCGCCATCATTCCCATCAAGATCTCACTGGGCGGCGCCGCCCAAGTCCGTCCCGTCCTCAAAAATGCCCCTAAATTCACGAAAAAAAGGAGGGGAATGCTGCAGGTACTAATACATATGTACAAAAAATCAAGGACGTAATATCAGTGGTAGTATGATATCAGCACAATATGTCATTTGATGATAGGATAAAAGTCCGTAAAATATCAGGTAGGGGCCTACAAGGCGGGCGCAGGTGCGGGGCGATCGTGCGCGATGCGCACGATCGTCTCGAAGGCATCAGCGATGGCCTCACCGTCGATGTCCGCGTCCTCGTCTTCACCATTGTCCTCCTCATCGGGCTGCGGCGGAACGGACAACCGCGCGCCGAGGGGGCTCCTGCTCCTCTCTCCACATCCTCGACATCGCCCTGGACCGCCTCAGGAATGGTGCGCTCCTTGCTGATGCTGACGCCGGGGGAGATTGATGCCGTGAAGCCATCCTCCTTGCTCAGCTTCGTTAACCGCTCCAGATGCACGCCATTGAAGCGCGCGCGATCCATCCGCTGCACCTTCGGAGAGCATAACCGCGGCGTCATTATACCTGTCGAGCGCCGACCTCACCCCCTTGGACCGCGCCTGCAAAGCCTTGGCGATGTGCTTCCGCAACTTGTACCCTTACTCAACGTAAGCTGTAGTCTGTTAGAAGGGCAAAGAAATACGCACCCGTGTCCGCCATGTGAACCTTAGAGAGCTCAAACATCCGCACGACAACGAGGCCCTCGAGCTCGTCGAGGGCGCGCTGATAACGGCGGTTGGTGACCATGAGGCCGTCGCCGTCCAGTCCGCACCGTCTCGTTCCCATCGTTTGGCGATCCCAAGCCGGAGCTCCAGGTCCTGCACAGCGGCCAGCGTCTTTGAAAACAGTTCCGCAGCGTGCCGCCTCTGCGTTTCAATCCGCTGCGTCTGGCCTGCGGCCGCCGAGTAACTCGCACCGGGGACTACCTCTACAAGAGCAGCCCATTGGTTCGGAGTTCATTGAGGCGGGACCTGTAGTCCCCTTCAGCAAAAATCAACGCCATGAGTAGAAACTAAAGACTTACTCGTGGTCATGAAGATTGACAAGCTTTTGGTAATATTCCATCTGCAGCGTCTCCTGTGCGGGCTCCTTCGTGAGTGAGTTGAGGTACGTCTTCTCCTTCTCCAGCCATGTCTCAAAGACTGAGCGCGTCTCGACACCCAGGCTCGCCATCGTTTTGCGGAGCATGGGGAGCATGGCCTTGATTTTGAGCGCGCCGCCGGTACTTGTTGGCAAGAACGGTTGCTGTGAAATGCATCGTGAGCAGCAGGAGCATGTAGATGAGACATCAGTCACTTACAAAGGCTGTGGTAGGCGTCCACCGTATCGGCATGCTTGAGGTATGTGGTGATAGCTTGTTGGCGATGAAACGCGGTGGAGTATCGTGTTCTTGAGGCGAGGGCGTTCGATTTGGAGAAGAAGGACTCGCATTCCTCGAGGTCCTCCAGCCCCACCCCTCCACGTATGTGGTTAAATTCTTCAGTTGGCAACGGCGGCAGTGGGCATGGCCGTGAAAAGCGCCGACCAGCGACTTGTAGTTGTTGGCGGAGGCGAGTGGGGAGAGGACGGGGTGCATTCGCACCATCTTCCCGAACTTGCACCCAATATCGTACCCGGTCGCAACCCTCGCCAAGTACGTTCAGTAGGTGCGCGGTGATCGCAAAGCCGTATTTCGCACTGCCCAGTTTGTTAGTGCTTTCCGCAAATCATTCAAGACAAAAACTCCAGTACATATGGTCAAGTTAACCGTTAACTGCTTGGCCCTGTCGACGGGCTCAATGTGTTATCTGTGGCAACCCTATATAGGGAAACCCGCTGATCTCGGGCATATACAATGCCTTTCAATGCCGTCTGGTCATCACCTCGGCTCTGCCCGGCATCTCCAGGACCATTCCCGCACTGTACATAACCCCTCCTAGAACCGAAATAAATGATAATTACTACTTTCAACCCCTAAAATGGGGGCTATATACTGCGCAAACCAATATTTTGGCCCGGAGATACCCGGGGAACGTGCTACGATCCCAAAATGGATAGGCGCTGTATAAGCGCCCATCCCAAAAAAAACACGAAAACCACCTTTCCACCTCTATATATCGTCTAGCTCGCCACCCATGACCACCTCCTCGTCACTCTCGATCTCTCCCCTCTCCTCGTCAGTGTCCTCGTCCTGTACTGCAGCCAGTATCGCCGCATCATCATCCCCGTTCTCCCCATCGCTTGCCGGCACCTCGGTATCCTGCAGCGGATCCACCGCCCGGGTGGCACCCTCCCCTTGCCTCTCGCCAGCTTCGGGGCGATCTCTGTGGCCCTTGCTTGGTCCGCGAGGTTCCGGAACAGCACCTCCTGCTGCGCGGCATACGCACGCATCCCCTGCACGTACGCCTCCTCCAGCTCGCTCCTCGCCTCCACACCTCGGCTGTGTTCCACCCACCTCTCGGCCTCGAACTCCAGCGAAATCGGAAGACGCCGAAACTCCTCCTTTAGGAGCATCACCTCCTCGTCCCACCGCCGCGATCGCGCGTATGCCTTGGACCACTCAATCCGGAGGGCTACACATTCTAGTTAGAATATATTTCAAATGAAAACGATAATCTTACCGTTCTCGAAGCCCGCATCTGACCCGGAGTTCCCTGGCTACCGCCCAAATCCACGACACCTCTCTCCGGCTCTCCGTCGTCTTCCTCCCCATGGCCTCCTCGTCACCATCGTCGCTGTCCTCCTCCTGGTTCTTGTCCCAGGCGGGGACGTCGATCCCGTGGTCTATCAGCTCCTGATACTTCCTCTTCCGCCTCTCCTTCGCCTTCTTCCGTTTCGTCTCCTTCGTCACCAAGTCCGCCGAGTCCTCCATACACCGAATGTCCTCGCGCACCAATTTTCGCCACCCAACCTGCGATACGTTCCCGCCGGCGGCAGCCAATAACGCACTCCAAGCTGCCTGGTATTTCTCGGAGTGCAGACGAATCTTGGTCTCATTCCGACTAACAATCGTCCGTGAACGGGTGGTTGCCCCCTGGTGTCGGGCGTGCAGCGATTTGTAGTTCAGGAAGCGGGCCTTGATGATCAACTGGTTGCGCAGTTTGACGAGCGAGCTGCGACACTGTGCATCGCGCATCAACTGTTCCATCTCGAGGAGCCCCGGGCTGCAACCCCCTGCCGCACGTTGTACTTCCGACAGAGCGGAAGGCAAGAACAGCGGCTCGTTTTCAGGCTGCTCATCCTCCGGCACGTTGCGCTTCTCCAACGCGACAACCGCTGCAGGGCAGTAGGTACCCTGCAGCTGACGCAGACGATTCAGGCGACGGATGAGCTTCGTGCGCAGGGCACCCATATTAATTTGCTGGGTGGTCGTTTTGGCTTTCTTCAGCTCCGCCTGTACACGAACGACACGTCTAAAACACCGGCGTCAGCCACGCACAAACCCACATATCCAGGAAGAACACGTACTGCTCCTCTTCGACCTCCAAACACTCCACGATGAATCCCCCCGGGCTGACCTTGTGCTTCGCCGGTAACCCCCGCTTGGCTGCCTCCTCCTCCTCTTTCTGGAACTGCAGCCGTACGTCCATCTCAGTCAATCCTAATTTCTCGTTAGTTTTCAGCTCTACCAAATACATTTACACTGGCATGCACCTGCGAAGTCGACTTTGTATGGGTTCGTCAAGGTGGGGTCCTCCTCGAAGTCGTGGATCATCTTCTTCCAGCCTTCAACGCGATCTTGCTGCGCCAGCGAAAACGCATCCAGCGCCTCCCTTTGAATGACCTGCTGCTCCAGGGCTGTGTCTAGCTTTCGCCGAAGGGTTGCCGCTGAAAACATCCGTCAGTATCCACACCACCTCGCAAAGTCGCGCCTGACTTACCCAACGAGATTAATTTCTGCCAATTCCAATACGCCCAGTGGTCGTCTATTGTGTCGTGGCGTGCCCCTGGACCCATGATCCTCGTACTACTTGCAATCCCCCCGATGTTTGCCCACGGCCGCTCTATTCCCTCCCCAGTCAGTCTGCCCCGCTTCCCGGAATGAGGTTGAGCGAGTAGAGCGCCCCGCAGTCGACGTCGTGCCCCTCAATGTGCATCTTTGGGATGACGAAAACCATCATCCCCAGCACGATTGCGCAACGGACCAGTGGTGGTAGCACCAGGAGACGCTCCATTAAATGCTTCCACCACTGGCAAACAATATCGTAAGATATAGTTTACGAAGGCTGGGGCTGTGGTGGCGGAGGATCGAGCCGAATATGTAGTCCATGTTTGCATATCTAGATGTCTGTCAGCCCCAAAACAACATTAAATGCAGCCAATAATACGAACCGTTCCCCCCTTTGCAGATCCCCCACGCCGTTCGGCTGAATGAACTCGTGGCGTGCACACACCCCCATCCCGACGCCGGTGCTGCTATACCCCCGCGAAAACTTTGTGTTTGCATAGTCGAGGGCGGCAAGGCCGCTGCAAGTGCTCATCTGCCAATATACTTGCGTTAGCACGATAAACCTGATTATTATGCTGCACTTACCTCGACCTGATCCGTCACTGTCAGCAAGAACTCTCTGAACTCGGTATCCTCCAGCAGGTACGACATCCCTGTCCCCAAGCCCGGGTCTTTTAACTCGCTTGAAACGAGTCCGCGTTTGAGGCGAAAACAGGCGTCTATGGCCAAAAAAAAGACATAAATGAATCTATAAATTCGCAATCAACACTCCATCCTTAAGGGTTGATATCTAAACTCACCGCTGGTCTTTCGTTGCATTCTCCCACCCGTCCGGCAGATTAACCCCCGGGCGGGGGCAAGCCGGACAGCGAACTGCAAGCTCACCCGATTGTGTTGCACGGGCGCCTCCTGCGTCGTGCCCGCGCCCCGCCCCGTTTCAGCATCATCAAATGGCGGTACTCCCGACAAATGCGAATGAACACCTGATAACGGTCGGGCGGCTTTGTCCCATCGTTGCTCGTCAGTTTCACGAGGGTTTGGTAGTAGTCATACATCGTGGTCTTGGCCTGGCACGTCACGATGTGAAACTGCTCCAGTGCGACCAGGGTCATACAGGTCTGCGGCCGGTCTTGAGACGCCGGATACCATCCCCCGCGCAGCAGCTGCGTGTCCATTCCCCCCGCCTGTCCCCGATGCTCACACCCACAGAAATCCACTGCGACGTCATGAATTCCGTTGTGGTGCAGTACCACAAACTCCGACCTGCCGGGTTCCGGGCTCGCACAAAATTCGCCAGGAGCATGCCCAAACTGGACCCGCAGACCCAGGGCTTTGAGGGATGTACGCCGGAAGCACGATCCACCCCACGCCTTGTAAAAAAAATCAGCCTTACACAATGAAATCTGTTTAGGTGCTCGTACCTCCACCCGGTGCAACGGACTGTACAAGTGGCGCGCAACACAACACTCTCGACATCGGAGAACACCACCCATGCAATCACGACATCTGTACACGCAGGGACGCGCCGGGTTCTGGCAGTCCGGGCACAACTCCACGCTGCGACCTCCACAGCCATGGAGTCGCAAAAACTCCAGCAGGTATCGATCTCGGGAGTTTGCTTTCCATTCATAAAGAACGGGGTCCTTTCCGCCAAAAGAACGCATCAGCAAAATGTTAGCCAATAAAATAAAATAAAAGCACACCGAATATATAGCCTTACGCGTACGGGCAGGAGGGTGGTGCGCCGGCGCCGTAGCCCGGCCGTCACTATCAAAGAACATGTCGTAGCGCTCATCCAGAGCCTGCGAGTCATCGAAAATACTGATGTCTGGTGCAGACTCAGGCACGTGTGAGGGCCCGCCTTCAGCCATGGACAACCGAGCCCTTTTGATAGGTGATGGCGGCTCGATGGGCACTACATCGCGGTATATGCGGCGTAAATCCTCGGAAGGGCGGTCGACAAAAGTGCTGATAGGCCGGTGCACCTCAGCTTGTGGAATGAGATCTGCAGGGGAGAACGAATGGCTTGAGACTGAGGTGGATGCGGAGGGGATAATTTCCAGGTGTCTCCCCCGAATACGGCGAACGCGAGGAGGCATGGGAATGGATAACCGCTAGTATTGCATTGCGGTAGTGCACGCAGACGCGTTTGTGTTTGCAGCCGGATCAGCGCATGTGATATGTGTATGTGTGCCTCCTTCCTTTTGAGGGATCTGTCACGCCTTGCGACTGACCTCGTTCACTTTCCTTGCCCACCTCGGCCCATGGGCTGCCGGCGAGACACCAGCGCCCACCCCCCACCCGACACGACGCGCACCTGGTGCGACCCCTTTGGCGCCGCCACGCCACCCGCAGCAACTACGGCCGATCGGCCCAATCCCACCCAACTCTTCTGCTCCTTCGAATACGGCTCTTCGAATACGGCTCTCCGGCCACTCCAACTTTGTCGTGCCGCCCACCGCACGCAGCGCGTGCGCCTAAATCCGGAACCTTGTCGCTGCTGGTGCCCCTCGCAAGTACCACCCCGATCTCCATCGAACATGCCCTCCCGGTTCTGGAAATTTTTGGTCAAGGTGAGCGAGCGTGATATACGATGTCGAACAAAACTAATGCAACCACATATAGCAAGTACCACCACCCCCGGTTCTGGAATTTTTTGGTCAAGGTGAGCGAGCGCGATATACGATGTCGAACAAAAATAATGCAACCACATATAGCAAGTACCACCACCCCCGGTCATATAGCAAGTACCACCCACCCCCGGTTCTGAAAATTTTTGGTCAAGGTGAGCGAGCGCGATATATGATGTCGAACGAAAATAATGCAACCACAAGTACCACCCCAATCTCCAACTCAATAGTCGAGTGCGACAAGGAATTTGTTGGGTATTGAAGGCCTCCTTCACGATCCAGAACAGCGACAATAGCGCGGTGTTTGTCTTGGAGAGGAAGAGACAGTGGAAAGCCTTGTTGCGAGCTCAGGCAAGGAAGTGTGGATGAGATATCAGACATCGCACATCGTAGATTAGATTGTAGTAGCACAATCTAATCTAGTGCTGGGTACCGCATATATTTCTCTCATTCAATGTCTGTCTGTCTCTCTCAAACCCAAACACAAAGGCAAACCAGATTGTATTTGCGGTGACAGGTGAGTGATACTACATTATGATACAATCCGCTCCACCTCAGCAGCGCGACGACGGAAATCGGCGAGCTCCTCGGCCTCCTCCGCCTCAGCACGGCGCTGTTCCAACTCATTCTGGCGTTTGAGCCATGCATGCCGCCCGTGTCTGGTCTCGTAGGTGCTGAGGTGATGGAGGGGTCCAGGTATTGAGGGGAAAAGGCAGAAGCAAGATTGGGCGGGAAGCAAGATAATCAGGCCTAGCCAGGAACCCAAGACTATACCGGACGTACCTCATGCGAATGACCCTCTGCCGGTGTGCCAAAGCCTTGCCGTTCCTGGACAAGAAAACGAAAATCAATGAGCCAAGCGCTCATGGGCAGAGAGAGCTTGCTACTTTTCCCGATAGCGACGGCTGGCCTCTCGCGCACGGGCCCGGAAATCCTCCGCAAGCTCGGCTTGATCCATGACTCGCTCACGGTGCCTAGCAGAGATTAGTTAGACAGATCAAACAATGAAAAATTCCATCCCGCACCACGCCATCCTCTCCCTGGCCTTATCCCGCTCTTCGTCGAGGTTTCTGCACAGAAAATGAGTGCTTGGGGTGGCTATGGAGTATCGGTGACCCCACTTTTCGCGATACCGAGCTGAGGCCTGGCGCCTGGCTGCCATAGTGGCTGGGGAGCGAACCTTCTTCCCCTGCTCTCCGGAGGCGGCCTTGGCCCTTGTTATTGTTTAGCTTGAGCATAGATAGACCGAGGAGTGCTTACCGAGTGTTCTTTGAAGATTTCATTTGAGAAAGTGGAGTTTGAAGTTTTGAGATAGTGGTCGAAGTATGAGAGACACCGTAATCAGAGACCAAATTGGGCGACCTACTGCGACCAACATCTGAGCCCCAAAGAAAAGACCGTAAAATTCAGAATAATTTGAGAGAGTCCGGGTATGCCATTAAACTGTTTCTCCATCTTCAGAATTCCCATACAGTGCCCGTAATTCAACGAAATGAGGAAAAGATATGCGTAACGAGTTCGTGATACACCCGTACCAAGTTCGTGATACGCCTGTCTGGCCTGCACTCAAGCCAGACTTTCGTGCTAAAAAATTATGTTCCTCACTTTCCACATGGCACGCAAGACTCGAAGGCAGAACTAGAAGACCCTATTCATTGCGGTGCTGCTATAGAAGGTATAGACTTAAATGTAATAGCTAAATAATAATCTACGCTGCTACATTCCGCCGACGATACATTTTCAGACCCTCCACCCAACGCGTCTTCCTTGCCTCCAGACGTTCTGCTCGCTCGGCCCGCCGAGACCCCCAGATCATTCACCAACTGGTCGCTTTTGAAGCCATTGTCGACGAAGCGGAAGATCCCTGCAGATGTGTACTGCGTGAATGAGAAGCGTTTTTCGTGGGCCTGGATGGAGGTGTTGGAGTGCCGAATGAGGGCCGATGGAATGAGGATGGTGCTCCCTGGCGGAAAGCGTATGATCAGTTTGAGATCCCACAGAATGAGATGGCCGCCGCGGTCGGATCAAAGTCCCCGAGCGCGGTGGATGGCACACCACCCCCAGGCGAGATTCGCGAAGTCGAGGTGTGGGAAGGTGACAGTCCTCGGACCAAAGTTGAAGGTGGCGGCGGCAAAGACGGAGACGTTCCGGGGGAAGTTGTGGAGAAGCGTCGAATTCCATTTATGAAGCTCGTCCATGGTGTGGCTGTAATATGCATGTAGATCGGGTGCGTAGCATTGAAAGAGAGCTGCACTGATGATCAGGGCAGAGCACTTGAATACGAGGGCACTTACTATTCGCAAAGCCGGCGATACGCCGAAATGGCTTCTGCGCGAGAAGACCGGCGAGGATGATGGTCTTGAGTACGTTGTGGAAGAACATGGTCGGGAACTCCTGGCCTCCGCCCATCGAAGGCCCGACGGATTCAGCAGGGTGAGTCCCGCGTCGTGGCGCGGGTTCGGGCGGCCGCGTTCTTCTTCTTACGGTGGGCGCCGCGTGCCGTAGTAGACGCCTGAGAAAACTTGATCGTACAGTTTTTGAGCTGCCTCTTCCATGAGTTTGGCAGCAGGCTCGACAACGTCAGGGCCCCAGCGCGAATCGCGTGGCTGACCACCCAGGACGCCGAATATATAGTGTTCTGCATCGACCAGCGGGCTGGGGCCCTATGTACAATGAGCACAGGCAACGGGAAAGCAACACAAAAGACGCACCCTGCCAGTCAATAACTTGCATGCCCGGGATTTTATTCACCTCTCCAGGGAATATTCGCGCGCCTCTGGCTCGAAGTCGGTCTCAGGGTTGTCGTAGGCCCATCCACCCAGTTGAGGCCACTCCAGGATGGGAGCGAAAGGCTGCGTCCACAAGAATCGGGAAACTCTCTTCCGTGCGTCGTAGTGTTATCGCCTTAGGACCCCGAGGCTGGCCGGGCACCTCACGCAAGACCTCGCGCTTCAGACGGCGCGACGCTCGATGAAGCTTCTTTCTTCTTCTCTTTGGCGGGGTCGACCGGTGGGGTGCCGATGTGGGGGTGGGCGCTGGGGAAGTCAGACGAGGCCTCCCCATCGTTCACGAGCTAACACGGATAATTGGCGACGTGCAGCTCTCGCGGGGTCGTTGTGGGAGCCGGCAGTGGGTGGGCGACGAGGGCGGTGGTGGCACTTGGGAGCTGCCCACTATCGCTGTCGTCATCTGTGTCATCCTCGACTTCACTTTCGCTATCGCTGTCCCCTTGTGGACCTGCAGCGCGACGTGACATCATGTCACACACGCGGAAGTTGTCGAGGGACAATTGGCTCGTCGTCCATGAACTCGGCATATTTTTTTGCCATTGCGAAGGACTCTTCCTAATAGCGGTTTCAATGGTTTGTCAGCGAGCGGCGTGCAATCAAAAATAATAGAAAATGTGAATGTGTAGCAAAACGCAGAAACTCCAAAAGGCGCGACAAGACGCGCCAAAGACGCGCCAAAGACGCATTGGATTGTAGAAGGAAGCGAGCACCCGTAGTTCGGCAGTCCCAGGGGCGGGCACACGTAGTACGCGGTGGCAAGCGGGTCGGAAGCAGGGAGGGGAATAGAATAAAAATATAAAGAACGGCTTACCAGGCATCGCTGCTTGTGGGTGCAGGTGGTAGCTCGTGGGTCGAGGTGGGCGTGGAAATTGAGGCCATCCGCCAAGGCGTGACAGATCCCTCAAAAGGAAGGAGGGTAGCCACAGATCACATGCACCAAAACCACGTCTGAACGAGGTCAAGCCGCAAGGACGGATCCCTCAAATGGAAGGAGCACAGCACGGCCATAGACACATACACATAGCTGGGAGGGCATGTTCGAGTTGGAGATTGGGGGTGGTACTTGCTATATGCACTTGCCGTTCAAAATTCTTATATATTACATGTACCCTATTTAAATAGATCCTACTGTGGCAAGTGCCATTTTTCGCACCACAAAACAAACCGATAAAAGAAAGAGAATGGATTCAAGGTCAGGTGCTACAAAAGGTAGAAAGGGAGGGGTCGCGGTACAACGATGGGGGAAATATTGTCGTCCTCTGGCTTCAGCCAGAAACCAGAGTCCTGCCATGCCGGATCGGTGGTGCTCCCCCATTCTCCTTTCCCCCCATTCTCCTTCCCCCCCATGCTGCTTCGTCCCACCGGCCCTCATAAGGTGAAGGGAACGTGCTCACTGCCGCGTTTAAGGGCATATTCAGCCCGGCGGCTGAGATACAGACACCGACTCGTGCGGCGGGCATCCGCACGCCGTATTTTTTGGAGGCGCTCATAGCTATATTCCTGGCATGCTGAAAAACATACTGTATGAGTTTTTTTTTCTTTGGCAAGGAGAGAAGGGGCCATACCGCGACGCGCCTGCAAGTATGCCCATAACCAGTCTCCCTCATCACTGCGCTCGCGTTCGGCGGCGGCCTCACAGACCATGTCGAGAGATCGTTGGACGGCAGCGAGACGAGCAGCGATGAAGTCGGGGTCTTCCTCTTGGGTTTGCATGGTGGCTTTGTTGGTCTGCATCGCGAAATTACGCGAGTTTCCGTATCACGAAATCACGCGACTTCCCGCATCACGAAATCGTTTCTTTTTTTCACAATGGTTGACAAGGCCGACAAGCAGAAAAAAACGCGGGACTCCGAGCGGTTTCCAAGGCCGGCGTGGG
This sequence comes from Mycena olivaceomarginata, assembly GCA_029378375.1. Classification (NCBI taxonomy): domain Eukaryota; kingdom Fungi; phylum Basidiomycota; class Agaricomycetes; order Agaricales; family Mycenaceae; genus Mycena; species Mycena olivaceomarginata. Next base: position 11,018 of record JARKIC010003298.1, on the reverse strand, counting down.
GAATTCCTAGAAAGTTGGATGGAGGCCTACAGCGAGGCGTCGCGCAAGGAAAACCACGGCGAAGATGTGGGAGCGACTCTTTCCCCAGTACTGGGCAAAATTTCCCCTGGCGCTCTCCTCTTACCGAAGAACTGGTTGGCCCAATTTTTGTGGATACCGATGAGAACTGGGTCGTGTCCGCCATGCCGAACGAGACTCGACGTCCGAGGAGGAGATCAGGAAAAAAGAAGTGATGAAAGGAACTCAAAAGGTACGTGTATCTTGAGGATGTATTTGAGTGGCTTGCAGAACTGAAACCCGTCTATAGAAAGTTAAGAGTTGGTTCAATCACCCGCCGTACTTCGGCAGGGCTGGCGGCAAACCCGTGGATACCATTCCTGAAGCAGATGCGTCAGCCTGACTTGCCGGCACCCAAACGCGCCACCCGAGTTTCATTTCTACATGACCCACGACGACTTCAAAGACAAGGGTGACGACGGAGTACAATGAGAAGCACGCGACACCCCAAAGAAGCAGCAGCTGGCGGTGAAATGCCAAATTGCCCGGGACCTAACTGGCGGCCGAGCCCGCGGAGGTGAAGCAGAAGCTTCTTGAAGAGATGGAGAAGGAGTACGAGAGGAAAGTCTTGAGGCCCACGCCAGCGCTGTGGATGGTTTGCCGTCGTTGGACGAGGGGGGATCGTGCCATGTAAGTGTTCTTTGAACGTAATCGCCGTGTCTTGTGTTCTGACGAGGGTGTATTTGTAGCGCGGCGAGAGCGGTTCTCTGCGGTAGTGACTCCACTGTTGATGGCGCTGTCTGACTACACGGGTTACAAACTAACGCTGGCTGGCGGGGCGAGTGGTCACTGAACCCAAGGTCGACGTCCAAGTTGTGGGGTACGTGAGTTACACGTGGTTACGCCACCCGAGTACTGATTGATATCTAGGCTGAATGCGGGGAAGATGAAGGGCGAGAATGGGAAGACGTTCCCAGCCTGGGATACGGGTGTATATACATCTACACTCCAGGGTTTCTCGCGGTTTGTTTGGGGCAGCGCGTAAGTCAGATTTGATCATTCTGATCGCTGTACATTGACTGCATATACCTTTCTACCTAGACGAAAGCGAAGTCGCCACAGCTGTTCCCCCACCTCCAGTTCCTACTCCCGATGGCGATATCATTCTACTGGATGCCTCTGCGGCGCAGACTTCGGAAGGTGCCGCACCCGGCACCCACCACCTCTACTGCGTCCACCGCAGCCGATCCACAGCCGGAAAACGACGACATGGACGTCGATGGCGTGGACGTCGACAGTCCAGAACGCGACCCGTTCGAGGGGCTTGAGGTCAATTCGGCGCTTCGCCGCAAGACGATTGCTGAGTCACAGACCCCGGCGGACTTGGAACACGCCATCTGGCGGCTCAGCCGCTTGAGCGAGTACGAGTTGGTGCGCGCCAACAATGTTGCACGCAACAATGAGATGCTTGTAAACCTCGGGCTCAACAAGACGTTTGAGGAGGCCATGGGCCTCCCCGTAAAGAAGGCAGGAGCGAGGAAGTCGGGCCAGAAGTCGGGAGGCAAGGGGGAGGGGGCAGAAAAGCAAAACGCGTGAGAGGGGAGGGAGATGGCACGTCGAGCGAGGAGGAGGAGGAGGAGGAGGAGGAGGAGGAGGAGGATGAGTTGGAAGAGAAGTGCCCGGCCCGAGAGAAGCGCGCCAAACCCACCCCAAAGGCGGCGGCACCAAAGGAATGGGCAAAGAAGGCGAGAACGCAGCTCGAGGAAGGCAATTTTGGGCTGCACTGGTCTGAGCTCGTGGAACAATGGTGGCTCCGGGAGCAGGGAAAGGGATTCGTTTCTCCGGTAAGTTCTTTTTTTTTGGGTTGGCGGGTCTTAAAGAAAGCACTGATGGACGATGCTTTCACAGCCGAAAGGATTACCCGCCAAGCTCAGACCGGCACAGGTAGGCGCCTGGGTACAGCGGGCCAGGACGGGGAAGCCCGATATCCGGGATGTCGAGCGGTTTGCGAACGAGTGGGCGAAGTGGTGGCAAGAGATCAATCCCGCATGGAGGAAAGTGTCGCTCCCCATGTCGAGATCGGGAGACGGCCCGTGGGTGGGCCTGGATCTGCCAGGCGCCAACGGGTTTCCTCAACGTCCTGATCTGCTTGAAGTGGTGGAGAGAGCGGGTGGAGACGGAGTCAAAGGAGTGGAAAGAAGCAGTGGAGGATGTGACCTGGGTATTGAGGCAGATGAATGGGACACCACCCCCCGCTACCGCACCTATGCCCACCGCCATGGCTGCGCCCACGCCTGCTGCTGCCGCACCACGCCCGCTGCTACCGCGCCCATGCCCAATGATACCGCACCCCCGGCTACAGCTACGACTACCGTGCCTGCCCCTGCTGTTATGGTTACGCTGCCGCTACTGTGCCCACCCCCGCTACTGCGCCCACCCCCCGCTACTGGCCCACCCCCCGCTACTACCCCCGTCGCTGGTATTGCACCCGCTGGTATGGCCCAATACGGGTACCGCTGCCCACTGCCGCTACTGCGCCCACCCCCGCTACCGCGCGGGTATTGCACCCGCTGGGATGCCCACCATCGGATCCCTACCGAGTAGTGATGAACACGACACGAGCACGCTTGGTACGGATGCGGAGGCGGATGCAAAGGCTGGCGAAGGAAGCGGGCCGAGCTGGAAGCGCAGGGCCTGTCGCCTGAGGAAATAGAGGAAGTTTTGATGGATATGGATGCGGATGAGGAGGAATAGGGCGGATAGCGGGTCCCGGTATCGCGTGCAGGTAGGTATCAGCACACAGAGGGGGCAGGGGTAGTACGACGTGCCGTTGGGGGCCAAAAGCGGGCCCAGTATATACCCTAATTCCGCCTGAAAAGGGCTTTTGTTTGATGCCCCCTATTCGCCTAATGAACGGCACACAAAATAAGAATATATCTATTTAATTAGGGGTTTCTAGCAGCCGTGGATAGCACGCCGAGCGTGCCATCAATCAGTCTAGGGAGCCGCAAAACATGTTATATAAGCCTATGTGGCTGTAAGGCGAGGGCCACAAGATAACGCATTGAGCCCGTCGACAAGGCCGGGCAGTTAACCGGTTATCCTGACCATATGAGCTGCGGGACGCGGGAGCCAATTGGCCGAAGTTTTCCTGCTAACTGCGACTTTTTAACTGCGCTTCGCAGCCTTGGCATACTCGCCCGCTGTCGCATGATTTTTCCGGAGGCCAGTCAATGTTTGCCTGTCCCACGCGTCGAATTGGACGCCCCCCGATCTATGGAGTTGACGTTGTATTTGAGTTTCCCAATAGACAGTTTGCGGTTTGCCTACCAGGTGACCCGTTCCCTCTTCTTGGAAGAAGTGCTATATCTTGCCGGCAATCTCCCAGCTCCTCCTTCGTCCGCGGGGCAATTTCTTTGAGTTGGAGTTCGTTTGGAGAGAACACCTGGCGCTTAACCTGACCCGCCTGAAATTTGCATATGAAGAAAGAAACTTGCATGCGAAGACCCGAGCGTTACCATGACATCGCTGCTGTCAGCGCAAGTCAGCATTGATCCTCGCCAAAAATTCCAAGTCACTCTGTGGGCGCCTTTTCACCGGGATGCGACGAACGCAGCGCTCCATTTCCGGCTTGGTATCGCATCGGGGGCAGCTGGGCGCGTTCGCCACTCGAACAATGTCGTCGTAGGGGAGCACATGCTCCTTGGGTTGGCGCCGCTGGCTGCTGGTTCCTAGCGCTGAGGTCTTCGTTTGATACCAGCAGACTGTCCCGGCTTGTCGTCGTAGGAGAGCACATGCTCCTTGGCTTGGCGTCGCTGGCGGCTGGTTCCTAGCACTGTGGTCTTCGTTTTGATACCAGCAGACTGTCCCGGCTTCCCGTCCTTAACCTTGGGACTGTACGTTGACTTCCGGCGTCTGAAGGCTTGTTCGTTCACGTGGCGCAGGTGAGAACGCTCCGCTTGCGCTTGTACGAGGATTTCCTTGACAAGCTCCCCAGTTGGGGGCTGCAGGATTCTAGCCAACCATCCGCGACGGGTGTGGAGCAGATGTCGCGGAACAGCTGCACTCTGTCCCCACAAATCGACCGAGGGCAAGTGGCACCAACACTAGGCAGTAGTAGCAGCAGTAGGTAAGACTTAAATTTACGAAAGGCGGAATAACAGACAGACCATGGATCGGATGGTTGGCGCCACCCAGCGCTCAAACTCAAAATTCCAATTCTCCAGAGACGACAGAAAAAAAACCTGTTCCGACGAACTGGTCATAGATGCTAGGAAGCGCGGATCGCACATGAGTTGAATAAATGCTGAGACAGAAATCCTAGACTTCTAAACAGAATGAATGGAAATATTCAGGCATTGGACCGACTGACTTTGCTAGGAGATGATGGCGACTGAGGGGGCCGAATGCGGTTCTCCTCTGGCGTCCAGTTGTAGAGGATAACTCCGAGAAAGTCCCCGCCAATGATATTTTCCATCAGATAGTTGTATGGCCGGGAAGTCAACCTCACGTCGGGTGTGAGGATCAGTGATCACTCTCAAAGATTCAGCTAAACCAGAGTTCTGCGCCGACCGGTCAGTAGGTGGAGGATGCTGAAACACGTGCGTCTTACCTTCACGGCGTCTGCGAAGGTGCCCAGTCGGTACCTAGCCTTCCTGACCTCGCGCATCTCCTTCATGATGGTGACCGCAGCTTTCACATCGCCCCTCTGAGAAGGCTGGACTTAGTCACAAATAGAGGGAGGACAAGAATGAAAGGCTAACATCGGGTGAATCCGGGTCCAGGCGAAAAAAAGACTTCAGGCCAATGTTCCACCGAGAAACATCTGGTCATAGCGTCTTCAACCACGTTCGCTTCAAAAGCCTCTAAGACGGGTATAGACACATGGGGCCCCTCTCTAACTTCCGGTGGAGAATTGTCCTTGAGGTCAATTTCGGTGCCAATTTGTGCCTGCAGGTTCCAATTTCAGCGACCGAAATCCAGACATGCGACACCGGTCCTACCTTGAAAGTTTCTATCTGCACCCTCAGAAGCAGTGCCAAAGCCTCCTGGTCACAACCCTGGAAACGGTAGCATAGCACCTTGACGAAGAGCAACGCAGCTGCAACAGGTTCCAGCTCAAAGGCAATGCAATACCAAATCCAGCCATGGACGACGTCCATACGCTCAGAGTCTTGGACGAGCTCCTTTGCAAACGTCTCGTGCCATGTCTGCGAACGTGTGACCTTGATACTGAGCTTTTGAACGAGCAGGCCTTCAAGGTCGGGAAACGTATCGGCCACCAAGGCAGCATCATCATCGTAGGTCCGAAGCCTGGGTTCACCGAACGCGGCATCCACCGAGACGTTTGCCTAACAATTTTCAGTAAGAAAATGGTGGTAATGGTCATCTTGGATCACCTTGAAGGCATCGCGTTGAGCCTGGATTAACAAGGCGAGAGCGTCCCTTCTCGAAACCCTGGAATCTAGCCCATGACACTTGGACGAAGAGTGTAGCAGCGGCCAAAGGCTCAAGTTCAAATTGAATCATCTCCCACACCCAGTCGTGCACCTTCTCAAGGCGGTCGGCATTGTGGAGCAGCTTATCAGTAAGGCTAGGTCCCCAAACTGAGGGAGCACTCGCACTCGAGAGCGAGTGCAATTGGAACATGTCCTCCAAGTCCGAAAAGTTTCGTTGCAGTAGAGCACGGTGCTCTTCTGGTGAGGCTAGATTGATGTTGGTGTAGTGTGAATGCATCGATCACAGAGGAAGAAGACTCGGAGCTTCTTCGTCGATCACGGCGCACTGTAGAGAGAGTCGGCAGTCAGATCAAATGTCCAAGCAATTGTTCGGGTCTCATTCCGCAAATTTGTTCTGACGTCCCTCCCAGCTTGCGATACATACTCGAAGAAGAAAACTCGTCGGTTTGTAGATTCCTCCTTCCCTATTTCTTCGTACTCATAGAATTGTGCACAGTCAGGGACCCATTTGGGAATGGCGCCCTCGTCAAGTTTTGCGGGCTTTTCACGGATCCAGCGTCCGCCATGCGCCGTATCGCCTCCACGAGCGCAAACGCGTCAGTATCGCTGAGACGACCTTGAGTGGTTCTCCACTTCAGTGCTGGGATAATTCGACACGCGGGCTCGATAGTGCGACTGCGCTCGACTTCTCTGTGGCTGTCGACTCAGGTTACTGGCTCGACTTACACGCGGGCTCGATAGTGCGACTGCGCTCGACTTCTCTGTGGCTGTCGACTCAGGTTACTGGCTCGACTTACACGCGGGCTCGATAGTGCGACTGCGCTCGACTTCTCTGTGGCTGTCGACTCAGGTTACTGGCTCGACTTACACGCGGGCTCGATAGTGCGACTGCGCTCGGACTTCTCTGTGGCTGTCGACTCAGGTTACTGGCTCGACTTACACGCGGGCTCGATAGTGCGACTGCGCTCGACTTCATCCGGACTCTGCGGCTGTCGACTCCGACTCAGGTTACTGGCTCAACTTGCATGGTCGCCATCTATCAGATTTGTCATTACAGTGGTGACTTGTCTCCCGCTCTACTAAGGTCTTTATCCAGGGCTCTCAGAGCGCATATGATGTATGCACACACGCCGCCGACCGGGACAATACTGACGTTCTTTCGCAGCTGTTCGATAAAGGCATCCTAAGAGGGCCGTCAAATTTTCTTTGGACCAACGGAGAGCGCAAAGGAGTTTTTGGACCGCCGCCCGCGGTTTCGTCTGCACCCCATCGCCAAACCACCGGCGACTTCCTGACCTCGTTGACCAACCCTGCCGAGCGCGGGTCTCCCGCACGCCGGATGAATTCGCCCGTGTCTGGAGAGAAAGTGCAGAATATCAAGCCCGCGCGCGGATGGCAACGGCTCCAGGGTGATCTGACCACCTTTTATACTACAGTCAGTGTCCCGTCCCGCAGATCTTCTTCGATTCTGGACCAGCCGCTGATCGAATTCCTAGGTCTTTGGCAATTTCGCGATGTCATTAATCATTTCATCTCTCTTCTATAATCTGAAAGACAGCACCTCGAGCTTCTACAGTCGCGGCGCTCTTCTATTCTATTCTATGCTGTTCTTATAAATGCCTTCGCTAGCGCTTCTGGAAGTCCTCTATCCTTTCCCATTCCGCGTTCAATATTCATCATTCCTTTCAGATCTTCACTTTATACGCCCAACGCCCGATCGTTCATGGAAACCCAACGCAAGATCGGAAGACAATCAATTGGCGGGCAGGATTATTGTACAAAGTTGTCGATCGACTTCAGTTTCAACCTTTCAAACAAGAGATTTCATGCAGTCACGCTCGTAATCGCTGGCCTTAAGACGAAGCACAAGCGCCTCAAACCACGACTTTCCTCAATGTTTGGCCTTTGCCTGCCACTGGATCTTCGAGCCCGCCGAGGAACTCCACGAGGTTGAAGCGCGGCCACAACGCGATGCTGTCGAGATGTTCCTGGCTGGTGATGCCGGCTTGAATGAAGGTGGGATGGAGGTAGAGGAGGGACGGCTCGAAAGATTCGAGAAAGTCCTTGATGATTGGGGTGGCGGCGATGAAGTTGAAGTCGGCTGAGATGGCCGCTTTTATTTAGTCGCTGACTCCGAGTATAGTCGAACGAGAGAGTGACTCACTGCCTGATCCGAAACCCACACTAGATTTATATTCGTCGTCCGTCGAGTCGGTGTCGTCCGTCGATTCGGTTGTTTTCGTTTGCGGGGGATTTGCCGTCCTTGGTTTCCTCCTCGACCTGCTTCCAGTTTCAACATGCTAGCTGGTGTGAATGTGTCCGGCCAAACACGCACTTGATATTTTCTCTTCGCCGACCTCTGATCTCCCCCGTACGTCTTGATATACGCCATGGTAAGCCCAAGCCTCAAGGCGCCCAATTCGGCATGGTTGAACTCAGAGAATGTAGCCTTGAGCTATGAAGGTTTCGAACTTAGATCGTGTGGTTCAACCAATATAACTATCATACCTCTTGTTCGATCCTGCTCAACGTCGCAGTTTGTTGTTTGCCCATAGTGACAGAAAGGTCGAGGTGTTTCAACCCGATTTCACGGAACCGTAACTATCAAGTTAAACGATGAGGGCGGCCTTGGAGTTTTGAAGCTGAAACGCCCACCCTCATTTTCGCCATCTCATCCGAGTGCGGGCTCAAATGGAACGCCTTCGCAAGTTTTTCACCGGGCTGCAGCAACTGGCAGAATAACTTAGAACGGTAATTGAACCAGAACATTCAATTGCTACTTACCCAGGGCATTATTGTAGATTCGGGAGGCGGATAGAGGTCGAGGTTGAGCGTACTGCGGCGCAGTATGGTTGTGGTATTTATACGCGGAGTAACTTATTTAAGTTGCCGACCAGTTTCTTCGGAACGAAGAGCTGGTCCCGTAAATCAGTATGTCTGACTGAGTGTTGATCTCATTTGGTTCATTAATAGAAGGGGCCCATGAATCTTAGACGAGAATTCCACTGTCTTCGTTGAACTGACGTCTGACCCAATCCAAGAAACCGCGTTGTATTCAAGAACAATATTGGACGGGAGATCACATGGACGCAAGCGGACAATAACGAGTGAGGGGAGCAGTGAGGAGGAACGAGCGGTGAGGGGAGCGATCGGTGAGGGGGAGCGAGCGGAAAACAGTGAGGGAACGAAACGAGCGAGCGGGGAACAAGTACGGAACGAGTGAGGTAGCGAGGGGAGGGGAGGGGAGCGAGCGAGCGCGAGCAAGGGAGGGAGGGGAGGGGAGCGAGGGAGCGAGGGGAGGGAGGGGAGCAAGGGAGCGAGGGGGAGGGAGCGAGCGAGGGGAGCGAGGGGAGGAGCGAGGGGATTGACGACGAGAGGGAGCGAGGGGAGGGAGGGGAGCGAGGGGAGCGAGCGAGCGAGGGAGGGAGGAAGGGGGAGGGGAGCGAGCGAAAGCGAGGGGAGGGAGGGGAGGGGAGGGGGAGCGAGCGAGGGGGAGGGAGGGAGGCGAGCAGGGGAGGAGGGGAGGGGAGGGGCGGGAGGACCCCGACCAGCGTCATGCGCCCACTCTGTTACACCGGGTGGATGTCTTACCTCATCTGCTTTGCGGCGGACGGACCAGGCCTCGTTCCGTAACGTGCAGAAAAAGATGGATCTCTTTACAGCGATTTGACAAGGCGGGCTTGACGTTTCTCAGTGGATCCAGGAGGTGCGACATTTCTGCCCGGATGTGCCGTTCGTTCTCGTTGGTTGCAAGACGGATATGTGCGATGATCCACTGGTGTTTGGGAGCAAGCGGGATACATCCGGAGACCCATAGAGGCCGAGAAGGCGAGTCCATAGGGTGGCAGGGAGGATAGTGAGGAGAGAAGGCAAGCGATCGAGGGGATGCAGAGCGGGGAGTGGTAGAGAGACGGGTGGACGGCAGGCGATTGGCTGGGAGAGGGAAGGGTGGGATTGAAGCGGTGGCAAATGTGGGATGAGGCGGAAGAGGAGGGGAGCGAGCGAAGCAAGCGAGGTGGAGGGAGGGGAGGGGAGGGGAGGCGAGCCTGAGAGAGCTAGGGGAGCTAAGGGAGCGAGGGGAGCAAGGGAGGGAGGGGAGCAAGGGGAGAGAGAGCGAGCGAGAACGAGGGGAGGGGAGGAGCGAGGGGAGCGACTTTGGAATGGTGTACGGGGCGACGGTGGTGTGCTGTGCGTTGTGTGGTAGATAAGAAAGATAAGAAAGAGGTGGACGCCCTGGGGTGGGCATTCTGAACGCGCGCCCTAGAAAGGGCAGCGCAGCGCGCCCGGAAGAGGTTGCACTAAAACAAAAACGCGGGTCTGGAATGACCTGCCAAACGCTAGTCTGGAATGACCGGCGTCGACCTCAGGTCTGGAGGACCTGGGGTGAAGAAAATAAAGGTAATGAATGCGATGGGGAGGGAGGGAGGGAGGGAGGGATGGGGGATGGGATGGATGGGAGGGAGACGGGGAGGGATGGGAGGGAGACGGGGAGGGATGGGAGGGAGACGGGGAGGGAGACGGCGATGGTGGTCGAGAAGAAAGAGAGCGATGTGGCGTTGCACTTGTTTTCCAAACATCAACTCCCACGAACGGACCCACCAAACCTCGTCTTCGACTTTTTCGACTTGCCGGCGAGTGGGGTGCGCCTACGACCTCTCTGCGGAGGTGGCTATAACCTCAACTGCGTCGGCGTGGGTGCTTCGTGGGTGCTTCGTGGTCGAAGTGGGCGCGTCGTCGTCGGAGGTTGTAGGCGCGTCGTGGTCGGCTGTGGGCGCGTCGTCATCGGCTGTGGGCGTGTCGTGGTCGGCGTGGTCGGCCGTGGGCGTGTCGTGGTCGGCCGTGGGCGCGTCGTGGTCGGCGGTGGGCGCGTCGTGGTCGGCGGTGGGCGCGTCGTGGTCGGTGTGGGCGCGTCGTGGTCGGTGGCGCGTCGTGGTCGGTGTGGGCGCGGCGTGGTCGGTTTGGGGCGCGTCGTTGGGCGTGCGCGCGTCGTCGTCGGCGTGCGCGCGTCGTCTTCTAGCGATGAATCAGTGCTAGTCTGTACTAGTTAGGGAGCCTTTCGGAATAGAATCAGGGATGGGAGCACACGGTGGCGGGGGATGTGTGCTCGATAGAAGGAGGAGCTGGGAATGCCAGGCTGGTGAACCCGAGTCAGGTGCAACTAGGGCCAGGTAGCGGGCAGAGAAGGTGCAGGGGTGAAGCTAAGCCTTATAAGGAGTTTACCCGTTTGCCGGTGATTGCCTGGAGGTTTGTTTGAGGAGCTGGCTAGGCTAGCGCCTTCCCGGATAATGTTTCCGGTTCGGTCAAGGCTTTGCTTTGGAGTCAAAATATTGGTTGATATGGAAGGTACAAAGGAGCAATAGAAAATCTGAGGATATATACAATAGCCGAACTTGGATGATTCTGAAGGTGTGCGCTACTAGTAGGCATGGCCTTCCAAGGTTGTGTGAGTTATTCAACGTGCACTGAAATGGATGCGAAAGACTGACGGCGGGTGGTTGTGCGCGTCTGTTGCCCTCGGTAGGCTACAGCCAGTGTTCGCAAGGCGACGGCACGTTTTTGAAG
>JARKIC010003297.1:0-27290 GCA_029378375.1 Mycena olivaceomarginata | reverse complement strand
CATGGACTTGGAACCTGCGGAATCAGATCCCAAAGCTATCAACCGCGCGAGATTCGAGCTCGAACTTGAGTTCGTGCAGGCATTGGCGAACCCTTACTATTTGCACTCCTTGGCCCAGCAAAATATTTTAGACCAACCTGCCTTCATAAGTTTTCTGGAGTACCTTCTGTACTTCAAGGAGAAGGATTACGCCCGTTTCATCCAGTTTGTATTTGGTGTATTTGTCTATTGGGCTTGCCTCATTCTCTTCAGCTATCCACACGCTCTGCATCATCTCGAACTTTTGCAGCGCCCGCAATTCAGAGCGGATATGAGACAAGATGAATACCGAGATATGCTGAATCAAAAACAGTTCGACCACTGGGTGCATAAATTTATCTTCCTTCTCTATTTGCTGCTCCTCACACCCCTAGAGCTTACAAACAGGAATGGGACAGCTCCCAACCCGAGTCTGGGCGACCGTGGCGAAGAAGTGCACCGTCGTAATCCAGTTGTACGTTGTACATTTTATTCTATCCCCATTGTTATGAATTCGAAAGGGTGTGATGGGTACAATTGAATTTACATCGACGGATGGAAGGAAGGTAGGTACACTTCCGCCAGTTCCCCCGACTGCGGCCCGCGCCTTGGCGAACGTCGTCTAAAAAAATCCTGGATCCATGCCTTCCTTCAGCATTCCTCAGCATTCCGCCCCGATTCCGCCGGCAAAATACCTGACAGTCTCCGCGGTCCAGATCCAAGTGCATGGTTAGTTTCGCTGTTCCGCGGTGAAGAATACTTGGCCGACCCCTATAATGCACGGAGACCAATTTTAGTCGGCACCAAAATTTTCATTGTATCCAGGCCCCTCTACGACTTCCGCGAGCGTTCACTTACGACAGCTCCCTGACTTAACGTGCCTCGAGGCCGTTCGCCACAAGGCGACGGATGCGGACTCTAGTAATAACATGTTAGCCAATGCGGAGGTTATGCGATGCGGACGGCCCCCGCGCAAGCTGTTCGGTGTCGGTGAAAGCCCTGCTTTTCAAATGCGACTCGGGTAGGGCTCAGTCGACGCCTTACTGTAACTTAAACAACCCGCATACTGTAAAAAATAAATATGAATAGCACTGCAACCGATATCTGATCTGTTAAATTTGCAAGGGCATCCGAGTGGGAGTTTAGCTTCCTAGCTTCCTTCAACTGTGAATTCCCATTTCGGGGATGCACGCACGTGTTAACAATCGCAACCCATTTTTGGAAAAAATTGATCTCAGCTTGCGCATGACGCTGAATGACACGGAATATTCGCTGGACGAGTCGCTAGCCAGTCGCGCTCTACGGTTCGACGACGATGCTGAAATGCGTTCAAACGAGCCATCTCCAGTACAACTCGCGACTCTTTCTCAGAAGAAACGGCTATGGTGGCGGAATGCAATAGTCAACGCCTTGTTCATCGGTTCTTGGTGCGCCGGACACGGTCTCGACTTCAAGTGTTCACCCACCTCATTTTATGCTCTTTAGGTTCTTCTTTTCCACCATTCTCTCGCTATACAACAAATGGATGTTCTCGGAAGCGTACTTTGGATTCCCGTACCCACTCTTCGTGACGACGATGCACTTTTTCGTGCAGTTCGTGTTAGCTGCTCTCCTGCGTGCTATTTGGCCCCAGCGGTTCCGACCACCACAAAGCCCCTCGAAGGCAGACTACGGGTGAGCGCGCTATGTTCACCGCATACTTCTACGTGTCATATGGATCGGCATTTGGGTGGATCGTTACTCGAGTTCTCTGAGATTTGATCTCCGTATCTTGCCGGTTGGGATACGGGCATGGTTCCACGGTCTCTGACTCTGTTGCAATGCAAAACTGACTTGGCTTGAACGGTCCCGTTCTTTCACATGACATCCGTACTCTTTCGGTCTAGTCCGTTAGCAATGTATTCAATCTCTACTAACGAAATTTTTGATACAGAAAGAAAGCTGTTCCGACTGCGGTTGCTACAAGCCTAGACATCGGTCTCTCGAATCTGTCCCTCAAACGATCTCGCTTTCTTTTTTCAGTATGTCGGCATATTTTGGCCTCGAATTACCCAGCCCTGATTTTTTATTTCAGCAATGATCAAGTCGTCGTCATTAATATTCGTTCTCATATTCGCCTTTCTATTTCGGCTGGAAAAGTTCTCCCTGCGTCTGATAGGCGTCATATTCCTCATATTTTCTGGGGTGCTTCTCATGGTCGCTACCGAAACGCATTTTGTCTTGGGAGGATTCCTCCTGGTGCTCAGCGCAAGCGGACTAGGAGGATTTCGTTGGGCTTTAACTCAACTCTTGCTGAAGAACAAGAAAATGGGGATGGATAACCCTGCTGCAACAATATACTGGCTTGCTCCTGCGATGGGCCTTACTCTTGGAACAATTAGTCTCATCATGGACGATTGGTTCAGCCTATTCAACGGCCCGTTCTTCGTCGGCTGGAAGGCTGCGCAAACCATTTTCTTTCTGACAATGCCAGGAATTGCCGCGTTTGTATGGTTCTGAGCGGTTTAGGTGAGTTTATTTTTTTTGCGGACGGTTTGGATAATATTTTAAATGCGCAAAGTATCATCCAGCGGGCGGGAGTAGTACCCATGTCAATCGCCGGCATTGCGAAAGAGGTCACGACAATTAGCATTTCAGCAGCGATTTTTGGAGACAACCTTACTCCGCTCAACATCACAGGTGTTGGTATCACTGTTTGCGGTATGTGATTTTTGATCTGCTTCCGCTCTCCACTAATAGCTGGACTTTTTTATTCCAGGGATCGCACTGTTTACGTATCACAAATATCGAAAATCTCTGGAGACCGCCGTTTCCCTAGACGCTCATGGCAACCCGATCTCGATTGAACATAACGCGACTGGTTCCGTTGATGGGCGTACCTCGAGCCATGTTGAGCTCGATGAAACTGCGCGTTTGACCCGCGTAGTGATGAATTCGACGCGGTATGTCTTGGTCATGACGGAGCGGCCGCTGTCATCTCGCTGACTTGAACGGGCACGCAGGACGATGATGATGCATCAGCATATCAGTCGCGGACACTATTTTCCGCCGACGCGGACGATGACGCCGAAGAGCTCCGGAGTATCCGTTCATCCAAGCTGCGTTGGTCCGACGGCGCCCACAGCGGTTCGACGTCGCCTGCAGCGCGGGAATCGATAGAGGTCGCAAGAGCATGGCGCGATGGCTAAGAGGAGGCCAAGCCAGGGCGCATGGCCGTGATTCCGCTTCCCACGATTTCCAGGAGACCGTGATGTGATGCAAGCGCTAGCGGGGCGCTTGCAGAGAATTTGGTATTTTATTTCGCACAGTGGGTGTGATTTCCCTGAGATATATATACGATTCTGCTGTCAGTACATCACATCTGGCATCAGCGTATGGTGTGTATGGCTATCATTCTTGCTTGCATGCCGTGCAGCACGGACAGGGGAGCGGCGGACACCGAGAAGGATGTATGAGGGTTATTCTGGGTGTGAGCTGTGCGTGCTGTCCTCGGCCGGCGGGTGACGGGCCAGACTAGGGTCCGCGGGGCGGCCTAGCATGCGGGTGCCGTAAAGAGCCAGGATCTGGTTACTGTAAGCGGGTTGTTTCAGACGAGCCGGCGGGTTGTGGGCGTCGAAGCAGTGTCTGATATTTTGTGATATTTATTGCAAGATCTGAATCTCGAAGGGGGTCCGTTGGCAAGGCAGGGCTGGGCTGCGGTGACGGATCGCCTGTCCGGCCGAGATGAAACTGTAGGATAATGTATATTTGTTACAGCCGTGACTGTCGCATCCCACAAAGGCCTTTAGGTGATGTATAAAAGCCGCGAACCGAATTAGGCCTCTTTTACTTTCCAATGGACGACTCCTTCCAGTTCATCATTGAATCCCCCCAGCACGCCCAGGGCCACAAGAAACGCCCCCGCCTCGTCACGTCCTGCGACAACTGGTTCGTCCTCCCACCCGTCCAATTTCTCGTTTCTGACGCGTCCCAGCCGTCTCAAGAAGATAAAGTGTCTCCAGCCCACGCCAGAGACAAAATGCGAGGCCTGCAAGGCCGCAAAGATCCCGTGCCGTTTCCGCGACCGCGAACGCTACTTCGCGGAGCGCAGTCGCGCTATTGCTGGTCCAAACGTCGGATCACCGTATGGGGATGAACCGAGGTGCGCAATAGCAAAAATTTCTCCATGTGAAGAACCCCGATCCATCCAGCAGATCTTCTTCGTCCGCCTCCAGTGCCTCCAGTCCTTCGCATTCCAATCCGCGCTCGTCCACCAATTCTCCAAAGCCCAGTGGCGTCGTGGTCCCCGAGGGCGACTCGCGCTACCTTTCCTATCCACCCGACTCCCGTCGCTCCATAGACAGGTATGGTGGCCCTGAAAATCGTCGTGACACTCTTTGAACCTCTTCAGGCGTAGTGGTTCCTCTGCCCTCCGCGGACCCTCACGGAACGACCCGATAGGGTATAGTATCGCCTCCCCTCCCTCGCAACTACTTCAGAACTCTCGTAGCAGCCGTCCTCCCAGCCAACATGGTTCTAGACCCGTTCATTTATTCGACCCCGAACGCCCGCAATTCCCCCACCCGACCTACATGCAGCACTTTATTCAGCTTTTTTTCGAACAACTTGGCGCCGAATTCCCTTTTGTAGCTTATGACGAAGTCTCGAGAGATTACTGGGATCAAGTTTTGTCCCCTCTCATGGCTAATTGCATCGCCGCTATGGCCACTAGGTGAGTTTCGTTGTTGTTTTCAATGTGGCTAGCGACCCAGACCTATGCCAGATATTCTACTATGTCTGAACTTACTGTGCGCGGACTGCATAACGTAGCCGAGACGTATGGGGACAATGCAAAGGTGCACCATCCCAGTTCCGCGTCGGTCTCCGTAGTCTCATTATGGGTGCTGTTAGAACATATTAGCTTCCATCGCTCACGTTCCGACAATGGACACTTTGCATGGGATAATGCTGTTGTCGTGGTCCGAATACAAGAATAATCGCGTTCCCGGTAAGCGAACGGTGTTGTATTACAGCTCGTCTGCATTCTGACCGTTCGCAGGTCTCCGGACGTACTGCCAAATGGCGATGAGAATGGCAATTGAGCTTGGTCTGTCTGATCAGAATGTGAGCCCGATCAACGCGACCGAGAGCGAGCGTAACCGCAGGCGGTCGACTTGGGCGAGCATCCTCCAACTACACTTGACTGCTTCCTCTTGTAAGTCTCGTCGTTTTCATCTTTGGTTCCATCTCATTTTTTTTCTTCTAGACCGCTAGTTCATAGACAGAACATCATCATTGACATTCCCAACTCGCAATCTCGAACTCGAAACTGGATGTGTATAATACTCATGTCCTACTGTCTTACCGTACAACACATAATGTCAAACCTTAATTGCAATCGAACTTTTCGGTTTGCCTCCGTCCTTCCCCTCGCCCATGGAGAATGCGCCGATCGTTAACGTTCTAATGATGGGGAATTCCCGGTTCATTTTCGCACGAGGTGTTCTCGACCTAAAAACTCAATGCGTCTACAAAATCCCATCGGTACTCGGCCATCAAGTGCATTCAGCTGTGCACCTCTGAGCACCTACAAGCCATCTGCTTCCGGGAACCACTATCGTGATCTGCGAAACGAAGCCTACAACATGACATCTGCCCAATATAGCCTAGAGTAGAGAAGGCTGCCTCTCACGACTGTCGATTCCAATCACTGGCTCTATTAGCACGGCCGCTCTGTTCGGGGAGCCACCTTCTCTCCCTCTATCTGTCTGCCAGAAAGAGAGGAATTCGTTACATTCCAGGGTATGATCGTGTCGGGCGAAACCAGCCATGAGATCTCTGGCTACGCACGGGTCGCGTCCGTTGCGATTGCTTTCTACGAGTATGTACTTGAGCGTGCATGTCGAGCGGATTGACAGATTCGACGCCAATAGCTACCTGCAAACCCTCCCTTTCGAACTCCGCATGTGGAAGAGTGCTTGGAAGAGCAGGCAGTTGACGTGCGTTCATCCCATTGCTTACGCCGCTCAGGGTTGTCTAATTGTCCTTTGCAGGCTGTCGTTCACACTATTCTTGCTTATTCGGTACCCTTATCTTGCCTCATCCCCTAAATGATCCAAATTAAGCTCGCTGGACAGTTATTCCAGCATCCTCGTTCTCACTATTAGCAATTTCGGATTTTCTACTCTCAGTAAGGAATTGCGGCGACAGTCGAGATTCGAAAAAACGCCAAACATGCTTTCACAGATTCACGGCGGAAAGTTGCCAGAGATATTACCTGATCCCGCCGGTATTGAAAGGCAGGTGTTCCATCCGTTCCGCGGGCGGAACTCCGCTTACGCTCCGTAGTTGTACAAACAATGGTCTCGCAGGCGATCCTGGTAAGTAATGTAGATCTGTCCAGTTCTTCGCTTCAATCTCACCCCTCGCATTCAGGGCTTCAGGTGCCATAGATATTTCCTTTCTCTCGCTTCGATATACTTACGCGAAGCGTAGGGCTTATAATCTTTCCCGTAAATGGACGAAAATCGGTTACACTTTAATTTTTCTTTTTGTATTGGCCTCCTGCGTACGTCTGCACGTTTCGCATCTTCGAATTACTGACTTGTCATTATCCAGTTGGAATGGCTTGCTACGCTTCATAGACGAAAGAGTAGGCTCCTATTCTAGTACGCGTAAAGGGCCACTCATCGGAGATCTGCCTTCCAGTGCTGTTCTCAGAGGAGTTTGTAAGCCATTTCCCATTCTCCTTGACCTATAGCTGAATCCTTCTAGGCAAAGTCAGTTTTTTTTTCGAATAGTTTATTGCTCTCCATCTGAGATGGATGGTATCCAGCTGTGCTAGTTCCAGCCCAACTTCGCTTTGGGGAGGCTGGCTCCACTATGCAGTGTCGACAGTCTATGACTTCTGTATAACGGTGATCTGTATTTTCTTTCTGCTCCAGTTGAAAACGCCAGGTGGATCGATGTGAGCTTGACCACTAGGCGTGATGCCCCAACGCTAATTACTCATTCAGGATGGCGAGGGTTACGAGGATGTGAGCGCCGCAAATAATCAAGATGTTCTCAGGCCTGATGAATTCTCTCCAGGATGCTCGTTGATGGTGTATGGTACTTCATAGCGCTTGCTATGATTAACTCCCTCAACCTGGCATTCTATCGAGCCGCGACCGAGGTACAGGTAAGACACATTTCCTTGTTCCTGCCTGTAGCTACTGAACCCTCATTTAGACTGCAGCGTAAGCCGATGTTTAACTGGAGACATCCTCCCGCTAACCTAGATAAATTTCCAGAGCTTCCCTTGGTACTGCGTAACATGGATCATGAGCCAGCGTCTATTGATACATCTTCATGGTGATCTTGTCTGTCCGCTGTCAAAACCTGAACTAACCACCCACTCCGAGTAGAGGCGTCGGTTGAACGGCGTAACGAATCTATCGACGCTGCCGTCACGATAACGCAGCACCTCGCGTCCGCCAGGGACGTGAGCCGCGCCGTGCGCTCGCAGTTCGAGTCGAAGAACGGAGCGGGTTTCGATTTGACGGTACCCGAGTTTGACCTCGAGTCGCTGGCGGGGTCTGCGAGCCATGAGGACACAGAGGTCCATGTAAGAATTGAACGGACGGTCAGGATGGAGCGAATGCCAAGAACGTACGAGTTGGAGGATTATTCCAGGAATGCGAGGAGTACTATTACTAGTCGGTCGAAACATTAATAATATCTTACATGTAACTATTGCTTGGTGGTAAATTGAGACTCAGCCAGTACGGCTCAGCACCTTCGGTGAATATCCGTTTGGAGATGATCTAGTTTCGGGTATCACGCTTAACTGCTTGGTCGCCGGATCCCGCTGGTGTACCTTGACTCTCTGAATCGCCAACCACTCAAGTACCATTGAATGCAAGCTGAACGCTGACAGTCATCGAATATTCGTATGAAAGTATGTATCAGGTACCTTAGATACCACTGGCACTGGCACGGCCTATTACACAGGGCGGACTGTGGTAACGCGGATCACAGCTATACAATCAACGCCGAACATATAACACCCACTTGGGACGGTTTGGTTTCCTTCTTCTTCACTTCACCGAGGCCGGGCCTCTTTTTTTTCTTTTTCATTCATTTCATTCAAACACCAGCGTTATTGCTATATACCCTTTCAAAACCCTTTAACCATTTTCAACATGTCGAACCAGACGTTGCTGCCGGACGGCTCAGAATGGCTTCTGCGGATGGATTACACTTCAAGAGGAGTTCACGGCGTAACTGTGCGTCGCTTAAGTTTCGCTGCCGGCATGCTCTGCTCAATGGCTCCTTATAGGTCCTGGTCGTCTTCTCTTGCTTCTCACTCATTGCAGTTGTTGGCCTTCTTTCTGCAATATCTCTATCGGTACGAGCACTGTTCCTCATTCAAGGACCTACTGCCAACTTCACTAGGCATTTAATACTCGCTCATGGGCTACCGACAAGCACCCGCACCTCTTCGTCCGCACTCACGTTTGTGCCCACAGATTCTGCTAATAGTTTGGCGCTGAGAAAACCATTCAGGTCGCAGCATACTTCATTTCCCTCCTAATAAGCGATCTACTCCAAGCAATTGGCTCAATTCTGAACGTGAAATGGATTGGTGATATGGCTGTCGTAGTCGGAGATGTCTGCACGCTGCAAGGTGATATTTGCTATACTCTACGTGCCGTCCGGATGGTCTGACTAGCGAAATAGGTGTTTTGAAACAGACTGCAGATGTTGCTACCGCGTTCTGGACACTTGTGATAGGAATTCACACCTTCAGCCTCCTGTTCTTGGAAATCAAGCCGAGTCGCTTCACTCTCTGGACGACCCTGATAGCAGGCTGGTCTGGCATTGGCGCCATCGTGATAGCCGGTCCTGCAGCCTTGAATACCCCTCACCACGGGCCATTCTGTCAGTCGTCTAGCGCTACAATCCTTCGTCTCCGCTCACTCTATGATAGACGGCATCTCAGGCTACTGGTGCTGGATTTCTCCAGAGTACCCTACTTCACGGATCACGTACGTCGTGTTAGGCATAGATCAAAATAACTATTAACGCTCCGACTTAGGCTGGATTACATGTTTGTGAGATCACATTTTATGGATCCTGGCGTATGTTGACCTCCTCGCAGATGTTTATTGCCGCCACATTCAGCTTTGTGCTGTACACGCTGATCTTCCTGCGGATGCGTGGCAATATTGTCATCGAAAGAAAGCGCATTTCATTTCGTCGAACTGGCGCCGCATGGCGAGGAAAGCAGTTCGAAAACCAAGCTATGACTATTGCCAAACAAATGCTCTTGTGAGAATCTATTCTTTGTTATTAGCTATACAACTGACGTTTGCGTAAGGTACCCGGTACCTTAAAACTTAGTGTAACACGCGCGGCTGGTGCTGACTGGCTTTAGGTGGCCTACACAATCCTCATTCTGCCTATCGCTGCCTCGCGATTCAGCACCTTCTCTGGTACCTCCGTTCCATTCGAGGTCACTATTTTCAGGCAAGTTGTATTCCGCCGCACCATCTTCAAAGCGCTCTAACAGATCCGAACTCCAGTGCCGCTGTGTTCTTGCTAAGCGGAGTTGTTAATGTGACGCTGTTCACCATGACGCGGCGCATTCTTCCTCCGGATTCATTCAAGATTCCGAAGTGGACTATATCCAACCCTCAGCCCATCACGGAATACACGATTGAAGCTGGACCCGATTCTTACTACCAGTCCTCAGGAACATATGCCGAATCGTATGAGGAAAAGGAAAAGGATTATGCTTACGATTCCGAACCGGTACCCGCGTCCCTTCCGTCCCCGCCCCTCCGCATACGCACAGTGGATTCCGTGCCGACCATGCTCGCCCCCCCGCATAGGTCCCAACAGCGCGGGAGCGGGGAAAGCATCTACAATATGTATGAAGCGGCCAATTCGCCGATTCCTTTGACTCCTCCCGATGATGTCGCGCGTCATGGCGGGTATGGAAGATGAGTTAGCCTAAGCAGTAGTATTATTTCTATTTTATTCTGTGTACTGTATGTTCTTTCTATGTATACTCCTGAAGAAGCCTGGATTGTTGTACTGTATGAGCGTGTAACCTATCCTGCCGACCAAGGAAGTGGGTCGCTAAATAGTTGCGTGTGGTCAGAAGGGCACCATTCGAGAAGAGGGCGAAGTTCTCGGCAGCTCAAATAGTATGGCGGATATCGCGCATCGTAGTTTCGGTGCCGTCGTTTGCTGGCAAGGTAGGTGTGGCAGCCATACAGATCTGAGAGATACGGCAGATATCCGTTTTGATGCTGGAACAAGTCAGAGAAGCGGACACAACTATCACTGTTTGCCGACTGACCTCCCCCTGCCGCGCCCGAGAATTATCGCCGTCCACGTCGATGCCAATGTACGAGAAGTGAGCCGCTGGCCATCGGATAGCCTGCCGATGCAGCTCCTCGAATCGAGCCCGCTTCATTTCGTAACCCACAACGGTTATTTTCGCGGGATACACCCCGGTGACCTCGTGAAAGCGAGCGATGGAAAAAAGAAGGTTTTGGAATGAGTCCATAGCGAAACCTTCAGAGGTAGCGCGACTGAACGTATCGGCATGAAAGAGGCCCGCATTTAGCGCCAACCGAAGGTACGATTCACCCTCGGTGGTTGTCGATGTCCGTTGTGTCTGACCTCTGGGGACCAATAGTTCAATCACTCAGATACGACAGAGGAAAGAACCTACCCACTAAACACGACTAGGGAGCGTTCATCCGCGAGTGCTAATTGAGCACTAAGAGACAGTGAGCTTGGATTTTCGGGTGCCGTTGTAGCACTTACGCTTGCGAGATATGCTGAAAGAACACTTCCAAACGGCTAGGCTTCAAAAGGTCGGACTTGGGAGAAATTACAAGACACCAAAAGATACCTCTGGTTTCGTCTGAAACGATTCGAAAGCCCACTCTTCAAGCCTCATCCTCAAGCTTGGATCCGTTCCCTTCCATGTGGCATGACCAGGCACAATGATGAGATGGTTCAAACTATGTTGAAGGTCGGGAAGAGAAACCAATCTATTGAGGTGAGGGTTGAAAGATGAGGGGACCGAGAAATAAAAGTGGATATTGATCAGAAAGGAGGTTAACGCGAGGGCGGCGAGGCCCAGGACAGCGAGATTCGTAGCGCGTGAGCGACTAAGTAGCGACGAGCGTCTGACGGTGAAGCCGTGCTTACGATGGGTCGACACGGGTGTCGGGAGCATGGACTAGACACGAAATAGACATCGGTATGAGCAAGGTAGAGCGGGATAATCTGGCAAGATCGACACACCGTGACCGTTCACTCTGAAGAGAACCGGCCCGAGGGCCGCCGATAAATTTTATCTTTCTTACGGGAGAATGGCAGATATCGCATCTGCTAATAGTAACCGACACAGAAATATACGGGGGATGGGAGGGCACATTAACTTGTCTTCAGTTGGGGATCGAACGAGACCATTCACAATTTCTAATAACCACGGGACGTCCGGAATTGACAGAGTCATCCTATTACATCAGGAAAGAAACCTAGTAACCCGTCCTGGTCGTCTATACCGTCCTCCAGGTGCCAACTCTGGAGCCGAATCTTCATCAACTCATCCCAGAATAATGTGGATTCGTCGCCCTGGTCAAGGAACGAGCGAATGTGTTTTAACCATCGTTTGATCATCTTGAACCGGACTTCTCCCGTTTCGATTTCGGTCGAACTGAACGGGGGTAAGCCCTCTTGTCGAGCCAAGATGGCAACCTGAAACAGGTCAGACAGCGACTGAGGATAATCGATAAGGTCGTGCGACGAACCTGACCGAGCCAGTAGAACGGCAGCACATCGTTGCAGAAAGAAGGTTCTTCTGTGTCCGGGAGGTGATTCGTACATGTTGTCCAGCTTTGGAGCCAATTGTGCAGTCTATATTGCACCGACAACATGGCCTGGCTGGGAGCTGCCCCTTCACTTCTGGACGGATCCGGTACCGGTTCGGAACATGCGGCGAATAAATCGCGGAGGATGGCGTGGATGAGGACGAAATGGGAAAATCGACTCAAACTTGGGGTGGGAATGAACTGTGGCCCGTTCATCGAGGCCAAGTTTGTACACATATCGTGACCGGTGAGACGGCGTTCGGACGGATACAAGGAGGGGGTCTGGAGGATGGAAAACCACTCCTCGGCGGAGCCAGCCTTCCAAAGCTCGTCTTCACAGGGTAGTTGCAGGGAGACTTCGGATGGAAAATAAGACGACGGCAATCCGAAGAAAATAGGCTGCGCGCAATCGTGGAGATAAGAAAGTAATAAAGCCCTAATAGAGGAATTAGGTTGGATGAGACGGAGAGTGAGAAGAGATTTTACCTTTTGGTCATCTCGTGAAAGGCCCATTGGCGCCACATTGTTTGAACATTGTCTGTTTGGAGAGGCAACCACGCGGAATTTTTGGATATTAAACCCGCACGGCGTATCGCAGTCACGAGCATTGCATGGTACATCGAGGACATTGTCCGCTCTTCGTACTTTTGATGCCAGAGACCTATAGTTTGCAACAAGACGACAGTGATCACCAAATGAACTTGTTCGGTGGGCTCCATCGAAGTATTGGTCTGTCAAAACCCATAAGAATACATGCCACAACGGAGCTGATGCGTGTACTTACGAATGCTTGAGCAAGGCCTTCTCGGGCAGCAGCCAGGGCCTCCGCGATGTAGGTCGAGGCTTTGCGCGTGCGAACGAAAATGGCTCCGCAGGCTTTGAAAGCCTTGAGAAGGTACGGTGGGTTGTCTTACATTTGTCGGAAACAAGTAGAAGTGGGGACGAAGGAGAGTGTAGATAATTAGTTGAGAAAAACGGTCCAGGTAGAGGAGACCATACCCTCTAACGTGAAGGTTGCGGTGTGTATTATTGGCCTGCGGCTCCCGTCAAAGACGACGGTCGGAATATGGGGTGTAAACTTACATCTGTGTAGCGAACGTGTTGAAAAAGAGGTACACTTGATAGATGATTAGGATGAGCGACGTTCAAGGACAAGTGAATTTACTTACGGTAATGCTTCGGGTCTGCAGCCTTCAATTCACGGCTGTTGAAAAAGTCTTTCAACAGTGACTGCTGATCGACTTGCGTTTGCGGGAGTGAATTGGAATTGTGAGGATGCATCAAGATCTGTTGAAACCAAGGTCCCTGCGTGCCAGTCTGAAGTGGCAATTCCTCCAGTGGAGGGAAGGCATGGAAATCATCCAGTGGCGTTGGATTCTCGGAACTGGAGAAGACCTCTTTAAAAAGGGATCCAAAAGCGTCTTTGTCGTACAGAGAAGAAAGATGACTGTGGACCGGAAGGGGTTGTGAATGATCAAGGGTTGCCAATACGGTTAGATGGGCTAGCTCCTCCGGAAGCGACTCGAGAGATAGAGATGTATCGGGATTGTCATTTGGTGACGAGATGTGTGAGGTGCTCGCGACTGCAGGCGAGTCTGAGGAAGTAGATCCAGATATGGTGCCAATGGGCTCGTCAGGTGGAGTTGTTTTCCTCGGAATAATACTAAATAAACAGTCTTTGCCTCTGGTGGAACACCTGGAACACGGGTCGTTGCGATCGCATTTAACCTTCGACTCTGTGCATAGGATACAGGATCTGAGTCGGTTGGGCCGACTGGGATCCTCACAGTTCCTTCTATGTCTTGCTAACAAGTCGCTGCGAGTGAATTGGGCAGGGCAGGTCTGAAAGAACCAGTTGTAGCACTGAGCGCAGAACTGATCGCACCTACTTGGCACTTGAACTGTCGTTCATTTGAGTGGTTCTTCATATGCCTCGTGAGGTGCGTGGAACGCGTAAAGCGTGCAGAACAGTGAGGGCACGCCTAAACTGCTTCGTCAATGAAAGTTTTAGAAGGCAGGAGCCGCGGAATTCGACCGAGACGGACTTTGGTCTGAGGAAGTGTTGGTATATTGCCTCTGTGAGCTCTCATTTTGCTGATGGAGCCATCTTTGTTTCGTAGCCCAGCGGAAGACTCGGTCATGGAGAAAGTCGGTAGGTGTTCTTAGCAACTTCTCGCGAGTCGCCAGTTGCGTGCCAAGGGCTTACGTCACAATCGGCAATTACTTTGGATTAGATTAGATTATTTTCCTTTCAACACCGTCTTCGCCGGGGTTCTGTTTTTGGACGAAAAACAATATGAATGGGACGTTCAAATAGAACGGACCCAGTTGCAAAAAAATAATTCTGACCCTGCCAAACGGAGGGATCCAAGCCTCAATGTCGCCCTTTCATTTCCCTGTCAATAGCCCAGCGAACCGCCTCTTCCACGTCTTCTGCATAATGAGTTGGTTGGTGTGTCGGTTGACCGCCCGTGTACACTCCAGTTTTCACGAGAACAGATTGCCAGCCGGCACCGTTTGCCCCCGCAATATCTAAGCCGCATTCAAAACCGCACGCCGAGCGTGACGCGACGCAACGCACCAGATTCAGGATTATCTGGGGAATAGTGTTCATAGGGAGATGAAGTCAGATAATAATCGCTTACCTCCAACCATGTAACTGAAGTTATGTGTGAAAATTGTGTTTCGATGTACGGCTCGCACTCACATGGGTGGCAGTGGGCTATCGATTTCGCGGCCGGGTAGATCTTGCAGGTTTGTCCGTAAAATCTGCGTCGCGAAATCATAGGTTGCACGTGTGGGCTTTCCAAACTGAATATATCTTCCGCCTGCATTAGTGCACTGGTGAGGCTCCTGGGTAATGAAGAGACAAACGGGTATTCGGAACCTGTCAACGCCTGGACGAGGACTAAGACTGGAGGGAAGTGATCGAATTGGCCAACACCGACCTTAAAAACAGACTGAAAGGCGGCTTTGAATCCTCCTTGTCCTAGGCGTGGTCTGTCAAAGTCAGACAGCCAGATCAGGTCCGGATTACAGTAATATAATTTAATTGGGTTAGTCTGTTCTTCCAGAGGCACGTATGGACCTCCGATGAGGCCTGCCGATTGTATAACATCACAAATCACTTGGACTACAAGAGAGTCAGACTAGACTGGGCAGGGAATAATTCTGGCCGCTACCGTCTAAAGCCCAGTTCCGGGGGTCATGAAACACAAAGACGGCGGAGATAGGTATTTTGGAGAAATCGACTTCCTTGGAATCCAAGTTAGCGGCCGTAATGAACGGAGGGTCGGATGAACATTCATCCCAACCTTGGTTGCGGCACGCTCTCCGTCTGTGAGCTGATGAAACGGCCATACTCTGCGGATGTGTATCAAGGCCAGAGCCACTAGAATCGGGTAGAAACACATACGAAGGATTCCAAGCAAGGACATCGTGAGATGTATAAGCCTGGTTAAACCCGTAGCTATATGCGCATGAACGTTGGAGCGAAGTGATTTCCGGGGAATGTACTCTGCCGCTACCCGACGCACTTGGTCAAGTTTTCCACCTAGTACTAATACAGGAGAGTTCGTGTACTCGGGAGCCATTGAGGTGAGAATAGTGTGAGCTTGGATATATTGGCGAGGGTGGATCTCAAGAAGCCGAAACGTTATGAGCGTGTATAAGAAATTGAAAAAAATAAGCACCTCGAGCCCCAGCTTCTTGGAAAGTTTTGTGCACCGCTCTTGCTCGCTTACACCCCCTCCATTGGTGAGCTGCTAAGCCGTAAGGGACGGTCTGAAGAACGTATACTTTGACAGACCAGAAGATAGGGCAACTTGCTACGTGCGCAAAATTGTCACGATTCAAAAAGTCGATGAACACGTGGGTCACACACATATTAAATGGGTTGGCTCCTTCCAGCATCGAAAGCGCTCGTTTCGCAGGTGGTAAGGACATCTTCCCCGCGTATCAATACCCCGTCCTGAAAAGTTTGGTACCAATGTAGTGGGGATTCAATCACATACAATATCAAAGACAAAAGCCAAGGGAGGGTTTACAAATCTCCGAGTCGGTGCTGCAACTTTGTGAATATTCGTAAAGATTTCAAGAATGGAGCAGACCGTCTCTTTGAATAGATCGAAAGGACGAGGGAGTCGTTATAAAGGTCCGATTGGATCCTGAGAGACAACGTCGGAGGAGCATCTTCCTGGTGCTCGTCGTCGTCCGAGATCAAACTGTCGCGTCCTATCACATCTCGTGACCGATGTCACGTCACCGTTTGTTTCTCTCTGCCAGCGACACCACAACGCCGGGCTTACTGCCATGTCTCGATATTCAAACACCACCCCGAAGGGATGTGACTCTCCCTCAGTGACGATGGAAAAGGGTCGATATAGAATGCGGGCGCCCACAGCTCCCCCCGATTCCCCTCGGAATCCCTTGAAACAGCCAGTTAGCGGACGGCCTCGCGGTCGAAATAGCGGCGGAGTCAGCTCTCTTGTGGCGGCCTTGGTCGTTCTGCTCGCTCTTGCCTGCCTCGCTAGCTTTGGATTCGCCTACTACCTGTTTACGACGAGGTGGGATGCGAGAAATAATCTCCGCAATCCGGCTGACGATAACGTCCAAGTCGTCCCATTTGATTCCTTCCAGCGCTCCTCGCGCGAATCTCGCCCCTCCGAAAAGTTCTTATCCTATCTACCTCATAGTGGTCTACATAATCAACGCATCGCATTGGAGAATGCTATTGTGCTTGGCGCATTGACTAATCGTACCGTTCTGGTGCCTCCAATTCGTCTCGGCAGCAAACCTCTCCGCTATGTTAGGTCAGACTCTCTACGACGCGACCTTGCCACTTCCGGCAAAACTGGACTGCGTCACTGTTCTCAGATTCGTTCGCAATTCCTACCTCCAGAATGCTTTGACTATTTCGACTACACCCACATTTCCCCCGCGTGGCTTTTCAATTTATCGGCCCTTAACGGGTTTCCGCCATTGATATATCTCGATGATTTCTCGAGCAGCTCGATACTTGGCCTTGCCATGCCCGACATTTACACCTTGCGAGACTTGACGGCATACCATCATCGTTTTATCGACACCACCCATAATTCCTCTTCCAAGTACAACGAAAGCATATACATTCCCGACCTCGCCCAATACCCACATCGGCTCCTGGAGATTGGTACTCTCTTTGGCTCCTCTCGCCTAGGATTGAGGGATACGGGAAGCAGGATGCTCCGTACTCGGGTCCGTCGGTGTATGGATTTTTCCGATCCCCAGTTGGTCAATACCGCAGACGCCATTGCCAAAGCCATCGGCGGGCGATATTTGGGCGCTCATGTGCGGCTCGGAGATGGGCCATTCAAATCAAATGGGCAGGTCGTCTTGCGACAAGTGTGGTGGAAACTCGTCCACGAAATCCTTCAGTTCAATCTCTCCGAAGCTTCACACCTCGAGCAGACCTTTCGAGTCTTTCCTACGCCTACATCGGTCGAACCACTTGCAAATATAGCATCAGAGAACGATTCCCGCCCGCTGTTCGGCTTCTCGACGGGCAATCTGCGTTGTCGTGGGCACCGACATATCTCCTCGCATTTACTTCGTCTTAACACGCCGTTGTTCATCTCGACGGACATGAAGAACGCCGCGAGTGATCCATCATTTTCTGGGTTTCTGCGCACCTTCCCGTGTGTATTTTTCCTCTCCGATTTTGCCGTTCACCTCCAGCGTTTGGAACGCCTGCGGAATGGATACGATGGGACGCCGATGATGCCGTTTTTGCTGCCGTTGTTGGATGCTATGATTGTCGGGAGGGCGTGGGTGGTCGCGGGGACGGACGGAAGCACATTCAGTCAGTTCATCCATGATGTGTTGTGGACAAAGAATCACGGAAAGGATATCGTTGAGCGCGGGTAGCATTCAAAAACATGTGCGAGTGAACACGCGCTATTTAGTTGTATCCCGACTTCGATATTGGGCTGGCGGAGGTAATTGGAAATATCTATTGTTGTTTTTGATAGGTTGTTGTGATCCCGGGTTTTACACCTTCGCCACTGTCAGACCGGCGTTGCGAGGGCGATGCGGTGCTGGCCAACTAAATACTCGCTTGAACCCTTTCTCATCTTTCTCTATCCGAGTTGACTTGGTCGTCCCATAATGACTCAACCCTCCAGCCCCAAACCCCAGTTTGCTACGGTCGAGCTGCAGGCTCCGTCTTCCTTTCTCAGTCCCTTGCCTTCCCCGAGGCCAGGAATGGGAAACGGATTCGTTCCGCCATCCCCTCGGTTTGCGAGCGGACCTAGCGGGAAACCGGAGGGTATGTCTTCATCTTATTTGTTTGATTGCGGTATGTTCTTACGTGTCTGTCTAGGTGAAGGCTTGGACGAGTGGTTCCATGATCTCTCCAAGTTTGAGGGGACATTGGTTGGTAGACCACGAAAGAATTCGACAATAACTGTTCTAATTTTTCGCTCAGGAAGCGATGGCGGAGGCTTCAGCGGACCCGAAATTCAACGAAGAACTCGGAACCATTGAGCAATGTCTGTATTCCATCCCTGGTTGTTTATTTCCGCCAACTGAAACGTGTCGGACCAGGGTTCAAGGTTTTGTCCGAGGCCGAGCGAACGGCTGCTTTGTACACTTTGCTGCAGCATTCCAACCAAAACCAGATTCGGTTTTTAATTGCTGTCCTGCAGCAGATGCTGGGACCGGGCACTGGGACACTTACCGGTATGTTGCTAGTTGAGCTTTGATTATTCAATGGACTGACGAACCTCAAAGCATCCCTTGATGGTTCTATTCAAAAACAACAAGCGAACCGCAACTTGCGGCCCACGAGTTTGAACATCCCGGGAACTCCTGCGACCCCGCAGTTCAATTCTCCGCTCTCCGCTCTTCCCAGATTCCAGATGCCTGAACCAACTGGTCAAGATGTCGTCGTCAATCGCACCGAGGAAGGCAGCTGGGCCAACATGGTTAACACGCCTCTCGTTCCGATGTTCCAAAAGACTGCTGGGAACAAGACCACCGACCCGAACGCCATGGCGGGAATGCTCAATCCCGCCATGTTCCCGGGGGGTATGGTTAATCCTATGTTGCTCAACAATATGGCCATGACGCCCGAGGCTCAGTTCAGCCAGCTCATGGCCATGCAGATGATGATGGGGATGGTGCAGCCCGGCATGCCAGTGGGCATGCCCCAGCCGCAACCGGCTCAGAAAGGGGGGAAACATCCGAACAACTGGCGGGGTGGCGCTAGTGGCGGGAGGTTGTCGGGAAGCGCCGTGCGCGGCGGTGCCCCAAAGAGCAGCGGGCCGAAAAACAGCGGCTTGAAAACCCCCTCGGCTACAGGCAGCGCGACGACTGCGCGCGAGGACGAGATCGACCCGGAGCTGCTCAAGGACGTGCCCGCCTGGCTGAGAAGCTTACGGCTTCACAAGTATACGGCGTGCTTCGAGGGTATGACTTGGGAACAGATGGTTGTTCTCGATGAGCCTACGCTTGAAGCGAAGGGTGTCGCTGCCTTGGGAGCGAGGAGACGGCTGGTCAAGACCTTCGATAATGTCAAGCACAAGATGGGTATGGGTACAGCCGACCCGGATACACCTGCTCCTCCTGCCGATGCTCTCCCATCCGTCTCCATTACAAACGGGGCAGACCAGTCTCCTCCGAATGCTTCCGAGCCTCGCTAGGAATTCTTTATTTTCCCCTGGACGTTTATGTTAGATATCGCATCGAAGGGCTAGCCCTCGTCGGTGGAACCACATCTGTAATTATAACTGTCCCAGTACTGCATTTCCTCACCCATGTCTTTGTATCCGATTTTTATTTTTTGCTCGTTGCCGTGGTCACCCTGGTTTCTGACGTTTTTGAGGACTTGTAGATTGATAGTTGTATTGATTGGACGGCTGCTCTCCTGCGGCTATACTCGACATCTTCCTTCCTTCCGTCCCCGGATCCATTTATATTCTGAGCTAGATCAAAGAAAACTGATCCCGTGAGCGCGTTCGTGCTATCGTTTCTTCACAATGTCGATTATCGCAATTATTGCCCCAGGTACTTATGAACGACCCGGTCCTTATCGAGATCGACTGACGCCACCAAGGCGCGATGGGTTCTGGAGTAGCCAAAGTGCTCACTCGTAACGGCGTCAAAGTTCTGACCAATCTCGATAACCGTTCTGAAGCATCTCGCCGTCGGGCCCATGAAGCAGGAATGGTCGACGCGTCTTTGAAGGAAATATACTCAACCGCCGACTGGTTGCTCTCTATTCTCCCCCCCAGCGATGCTTTTTTCGCTTGCAGAGAAATTTGTCAAGGAATCCACCGTAGGCACGCGTTTAGCAGGCGCTGAGGCACCTGTCTATGTCGACTGCAACGCTGTTAATCCGGCGACTGTCAAGCGCGTTGCGGCCTTGTTTGTAGATGGCCCAACGAAATTTGTCGACGCCGCGATCATTGGCGGACCGCCGACCGAAGGCTACAATCCGACGTTTTATGCCTCGGCGGACGAGGAAGCTTTGTTGGATCGATTCGTCAGGTTATCGGACCTCGGATTGAAAGTCTCGGCATTGAAGGGAGAAGGAACGGGAATTGGGGACGCCAGTGCGCTGAAAATGTCGTATGCTGGCATGACTAAGGGCAGTACGGGACTGTTCGCCACAATGATCTTAGGTGCGCATCCCGTTGTATTCCATCCAAAGCGCTGAGCGATGGAATACAGCGGCGCATCGGGTATGCAATTTAATTGCTGGATGCTCTATTTTTCCGTGACAAGTGCCTAGTCATCCCCTGCGACGGCCGACGCACTGCTCCGCGAACTGGGTGAATCGCAGCCCGCATTCCTCAAGCGCATAACGAACGCCATTCCCCCCGTACGTAAATCCTGGTTTCCAGGATATGTTTCCTGACGACCCACTCGTGGTAGATGGTTCCCAAGGTATGCACCGCCGTGTGTTGCCATTTGAATGGTGGACTTACCTCCCATAAGGCATATCGCTGGGTGGGAGAGATGGAAGAGATCGCAGGGTTTGTTGGAAACGAGGAGGGCCAGATTTACAATGGACTGGCAGCGCTGTACTCGAGGATTGAGAAGTCTGAGAAGGGGAATGGGGAGGATGTCGAGGTGCTGGCGAAATTTGTGGCTGAGGCGAAGAAAAGACAATAAGTATGTAAATGGGACGGGTATAAATGAACTGCCTGTTTGGGATAGGGCTTCTTTAGTACGCGACGTCCAACCCGCATTTTTCACTCATGCCATTCGGCGCTTGACACGAGTTTCAAACGCCGTCCTATTCCTCCCGCTTCAATCCCGCCTTATCGCATCCATGTCCTTGACAGAAACTATCCCGACGCCACCATCTTTGCCCCGCTCATCCGCCACATTCACCACCGTCGAGCGCACCCCCTCCAAGTCGACTTCCAGCGCGTCTCCTTCCCCAGCAAAGTCGTCTCTGCGAAATCCCCGCTCTCAGAAGAGCCTCAGCTCTATTTCCACTCGAGACACTGGCGACGAGGCCGCCTGGGGCTCAAACTTCTGGGTTACTTTGGTCGATCCACAGGCAAGTCCTTTGAGGCTGTTCCTTCGCTCAGATTGGTTGAGCAAGAAACATCCAGACTCAGACGTCCTTCTTTGCATGCCCTGCAACTGGACAGGTCAGCTGGGACCCTCCTGTGGGTCAGTCGGGATCCTCTCAACACATATTGTATACCCCTGATTGTCCTTTTAGGAAATTTTGTGCTTCCTCCCAGCGCCGATGGGGAGTGGTGGGAGTTGAGCGATGAATCTCGGGGAGGTCTCTCCTATTACTATCAAACAAAAACGGGAGAGACCGTGTGGGAGCGACCCAGTTCTGCATTTGTTATACCGTTGGGCATAATACAGGTACGTGCCATACCGTTGGAGCATCTTGCTCTTCCAACACCCCTTCAGAATACAGCGCTTGGTCGCCGGCTATCGCAGGTCAATCGGTTCTCCAAGGGCCCAGACGATCTACCCGGACCCTCCCATGCGCAGATCCCAAGCTATCGTCGCTCTAAATCATATACCGGCCCACAGACACTCCCGGATGGCTCAGAAGTCCGACGCTCCTCTTCTGATCACTCTCATACGATATCGCGCCTACCCTTGACTTCTAATCTCCCTACCATTCCCGGATCGTCCCCTGATGTTACGGACCTTGCTTCGTCTGCATCGTCCCGTAAAATGTCGCTCTCAACTCCTCCGGATTCTCGTTCAAAGGAGAAGACAAGTCCCAACGGAAAGCCACGACCAAATGGCGACGCCAGCTATCCCGATTCGAGCCCGCGTGCTCGGTCTAAATCGTCGTCGTATGTGGCGCACCGCCCCCCGCCGCCACAGAGTCTCAATGCTGCTGTCGAACTGCTGACGAGCTCGCAGTCGGAAAGCGGTCATGGCACCACACGGGACGGCTCAATCAGTGGTCCCAAGCTAGTGATTCCAAGCACTCCTTCACGAGAGAAGGGCAAACATCCGCCGTCGCCGCGTCGGCCAATTCCTGCTACACCTTCGGGTGGCTGGAATTCCCGCAGTGCGTCGGCCCCGATGATCGCTGGTAGAGAGATCAGTGCACCGAAACTTAACCATGGTACGTGTTGGTAGTATACTCAGGCATATGGACTGACGTGCACAGCTGCGACAATGGATATGAGCCCAGTCAAGAACCGAGCAGCGGGGAGGCCCATTCCGGTGGAACCCCGTATTCGCCCGCCGACGCAAATGACCCAAACCGGAACCCTTGGCTCTGGGTGTGTTTCACTATCCACTGGTTGCACCTGCAACGGAACCCTTACATATGGCTAGAACCTATCCAATTCTTCCCCAGGATCTCGCGTCGGAGATAAAGCAATTCTCGGAATCGGATTTCGCGAGGCAGTACTTCTCAACCCACCGCACTGGATTTATATTCAGAAGACGCGTGCCGGTTACACAGATGATGACCTGGCAAAAGGTAGTTCTTAAATTAATCGTATTGCCTCGCTCAACTCACTCGATTGAATGGTGACCAGGCCCCTCTTCACTCACCACTACTAACACTTCGCCGCACGCTCAATAAAGATGCCGTGAAAATTTTCAAGGTCATTCAGCATATCATGGGAGACCGCGATCGGGATAAACCTGTTGGAGTGCGAATGGCTAGCGATAACCACGTTTCTATGGTTGCGTCCATAAACGTCTCGACCACCTCACTAGCAGGGAACGCTGCTGGAATCATCGAGGAGGAGCGTTGGCTTCTCGGAGAAGGGTTGACTCATGGCGAACTGAGAGACGAGATATACTGTCAGACGATGAAGCAACTGACAGGGAATCCCAATCCGTACGTTTTCCAGATGTATCCCTTGCGCGGTTGCTCACAATTTTTGTAGTGAAAGCGTGTTCAAAGGATGGCAGTTGCTCTGCGTGCTCTTGATCACCTTCCC
This sequence comes from Mycena olivaceomarginata, assembly GCA_029378375.1. NCBI lineage: Eukaryota > Fungi > Basidiomycota > Agaricomycetes > Agaricales > Mycenaceae > Mycena > Mycena olivaceomarginata. The sequence goes on along the minus strand of JARKIC010003297.1, from coordinate 3,991 downwards.
GCCTTCAAAAAACTTTGAAGCGTACCTGCGGTCGTTTATACAGCAGCATACGAACTCAGCAAGAAGGAAGGGTCGATGTGATGGCCAAACATTGCGTGAAGCGCCTTACCTTTATCGCTAAAAAGGGACCTCGAGGCAAGCCGCCAACGTCAACTGAAATTGAGACGGCATCGGCACGTTGACAACTCGACCTCCTATCATCAGAGTAGCACACTTATATTTCGTTTAGGACGCCGCGTTCAACCCTTCCACTTTCGGAGAGTCGCTCGACGCAATCTTCCGACTCCAGGAACGGACTTATCCACAGCAGAAGGTGCCGATCATTCTTCCATTCCTCGCCGATGGCATCTTGGCTCTGGGTGGTGGCAAATCGGAGGGTATATTCCGCGTTCCGGGCGATGGGGATTCCGTCTCTGAGCTCAAGCTACGTATCGATAAAGGCTACTACACCCTGGATGGCGTTGACGATCCCCACGTTCTTGCCTCACTCATGAAGCTGTGGCTCCGAGAGCTCTGTGATCCTCTTGTTCCGGACGAAATGTACAACGAGTGCATCACCAACTCGAAGGACCCCAGCACCTGTGTTCAGATCGTGCAGCGTCTTCCCACAATAAATCGTCGCGTGGTCTTGTTTGTGATCAGTTTCCTCCAGTTGTTCCTTGAAGATAGGATCCAGAACGTTACGAAAATGACCCCTGCCAACCTGGCACTGGTGATGGCGCCGAACCTGCTTCGATGCAATTCTGACTCCATGTCTGTTGTGTTCACTAACGCTCAGTAAGTCTCTGCGTGATTGATCTGTTGTTGAGCTGATCGTTTTGGCCAGGTACGAGCAGATATTCGTTTACAACCTCTTGCTGCATCTCAAATGCAGCGAGGTCGACAATGGCTACAAGCCTGCTCATGGCCTGGGAGCCGTGTCGACGCCCTCTCCGCCCCGCCACTCAAAATCACGATCGCGGCGCCCCACTCCCTGATGTCTTCATCTCACAGTACCGCTTCCATCTGCACTGGGACTTTGACCTACTTCGATACCCTCATTCTTGTTTTTTAGTTCACCATTTCACTGTATGTAGCGACATATCTGGATCCCATTCATTAGAGTTTTACTCCACGCACAATTTTAGGAGGGTTGTTGAATGTAACATATGTATTATAAAATACCGTACTACCATTTGTTAAACTCCCATTCTGGGGCAATGTCGTCCGTTTGTTCCAAGGCTCTCCAATTATTCCACGGGACTTTCTTCTTCTTCGTCTCGTTCGGTTTCCGCTTGGTACCTTCCTTTCGGTTCACCAGTCGATCGATGTTGTTCAACATGTCCCAAACACCACTCGCGCCTATCTCGTCGTCCTCCATCCACAGATTTCGATCTCCGACCTCTTGTCGCACCTTTTCCGCCAATTCCGTTGTCTTGTTATCCATATCGACCCCGTTGACATACATTTCTTCTAACGCCTCATGTACACCCTTGAGATCGCGAAAACAAGTCCATCGAGTCGCAATGAGCTCGTTGTAGGCGCTTGTGGAGCAACCAAAAACGTAGGACGCAATGGAAAGATGTCGGGCATAGTCGAACATGGATAGTGCCAGGTGGGGGGTCGCGGTATTTGTCTCGGAACGTTTTCATGAGCAGCGCAATTAAATGCGGATACGTCGGTGGCTGCAGCATCGGCAGCGCACCGCTGTCGTCCTGCTCCGCTCTTGCCTTGTTGAACTCCTGTTCATAGTGTTGGGATTCACCGAAAACCTCGCGCATCGCCCATTCGAGCAATTCGCGGTCGCTGCTGCACCGATCCATCTCGTCTTTCTTGCGATCCAGGTCCTCGTCGGACTGCGCAGTCCACTTCATCCGCTTCGAATGTCGTCGAAGGGTGCCGAACAAATCCCCCATCCCTGTTCCGCCAGCATTCACCGGCAACGAGCTTTCCCCAGACGCGGCGGCTTTCTCGCTCATCGAGTCGAAGATTAGATTGAAAATCTCATTGAAAGCGCCGATTTCTTGGGCAGTCATGGTTTGTCGTCGTGGCCGTCGGGGGCCCACCCCTGGCCCTCCTGTATGAGGGATCTGGGGTGGTTCCTCTTGGATGTTTTTGAAAACGTGGTCCCAGGTCGGGTCAAAGCCTTGACGTTGGCTGCACAGGTAAGCATGGAGCGCCGGACAGGACGACCGGACACGTACCTCGACATGTTCCGGTAAGCAAATCGACGGAATGAGCACGGCAAAGGTGGTAGACATTTGGAAGAATGGTTTCGTATCCGATATGCTGCCAGGCCCTCAGCAATGCAGTCTTGAATTTACGATGAAGCGAACCTGTTTCGGGTATTTGACACAAGCGTGAACACAGCGCGCGCGAAGACGATGCAGGTATCATCGTTTTCGGAAGAACAGAAAAGTTACCACGTGCGACTCAAACAGACTGCTACAACCGCTCGCGTCCAAATTTGGTAATAATTGAGAAAGCAAATGACGTTCATCGCTGGACCTCAAACAGCTAGTATTACACTTCGCATTTTCACCGGTGCGATCAATTATGAATGGGTGAACTCGGGCTTTCTCTTCTCCGCAAAAGCGCTCATGCCTGAAGGTGAAATATTAGTAGTGAAACGCTATCAAGTGGCCGTTGACTTGCCCTCTTTTTGATCTTTGGTGGCAAAAGTGCCGTGGAAAATTCTTCTCTCGAAGCGAAGGCCTTCCGCTAGATTCAGTTCGTATGCTTCACGACTCGTGTTAGTGTCATGATTGTTCATGAGAAGTGAATACAGACCTGCGTTGACAACCTCCTTTGCGGCCTGGACGGCGACTTGACCCTTGCTGGCGATGGTCTTTGCCATCTCTATCGCCTCTTTTACTACTTCTCCCTCGCCTTCACCGACTACCCTGCTGACCAGTCCCCACTTTTCGGCCTCTTGAGCGGAGACCTGACGACCGGTCAATACCATTTCCATCGTGCGTGATTTTCCAATGGCATGTGCCAAGCGCTGAGAGCCGCCTCCGCCAGGAATGGTACCGAGGTTAACTTCTGGTTGCCCAAATTTCGCCGTAGGTGAGGCAAGAATGATGTCGCACATGAGCGCAAGCTCGCACCCGCCGCCAAGCTAGGTAAATCATAAGGAGAACAATCGTGTGATCGAGGGGGAACTAACGGCGTAACCGCTGACCGCAGCAATAATGGGCTTGCGAAGCTTCCCTATCGCACCCCAATCCTCGAGGAAACGGTTCTTGAAGACATCAGAATCTGCCTCCGGATTTAATAGAAATTTCAGGATGTGCGTGTAGAAAGCTGACACTCTTTATCCCTCATCTCTTTGATATCCGCCCCCGCTGCGGAAGTCAGTCAGCAACCAAGTTTTACAGCGCGTTTGCAACTCACCTGCAAACGCCTTCTCGGACCCTGTGAGAACCACAGCTCCAACACCATCATCACCATCGAGGTCGGCCAAAGCCTTGTTCAGTTCATTGAACAGAGGAGTGCATAACGCGTTCAAGGCTTTAGGCCGGTTCAACGTGATGAGCGCAACACGGGGTTCCGGCTGAGCCACGATGATGTACTCGTAGTTGGACGTCGACATGAATCGTCGGGCAGAGCGGGCGAGGAAGGGGTTAAAGCGAAGGGAAGTGTTAAGCGCAACAAGCAACGAAGGTGGGCGCAACATGATTAAGTAGGAATTACCGGCTTTTCGATGGGTGGCGGCAGACGGTACCACGTTCTCGGACCGGAAAAGCCGAAAAACGTCAATTGATCCGTTATCATCACATGAGCGCAAATCTGAACCTCCAACTTGCAAGTTAACCTCCACAATCAATGCAGTCTGAATCTGAGGAATCGGGGCCCCCAACACAGACCACACCCACGTTCCATCCCTCGTTCGATTCTCCGGATGGCGACATAGGTAAGAAGGATTCAATGACGCCACACCGTTAACTAAGAACTCCAGTCTTGTCGGCCAAGGGTGGCCACAAGTTTTTCCGTATTCACTCGTTCATCC
>JARKIC010003296.1:0-27306 GCA_029378375.1 Mycena olivaceomarginata | reverse complement strand
GAACGACAAATTCTGCATGACCGAGCTTCTCACTCAAGCCACCTTGGAAGCTTCAAACTTGCAAGCGGACAAGCCTGAGGTACTGGCACAACTCCTCACTGCCCTCTTTCAACTTGGATTGCAACGAGTGCACCAGGCGGATGGACCCTCGCAAAGACCATCGCCCCCAGCTTCGGGACAACTCCAGTCGATGCGGTCTGCGGCGCGAATTTCACCGGTGGGCTCCGCATTGTATCTTAAGCATCAATTACTTGCTGATCATCTGTTTTCTCCTTGCTACAGCGACTTTGAACACCACAGCCAAGGGTGTGACCCAAACTCGCTGTGCAGAAAGAATTCAGCACCAGCAAGAACGGTGTGGCTGCTTTGGCTATCCCGACGTTTACCGGCTTCCTGCTCGCCACTCTGATGTTCGCTTCCCTCGTATGATTCATCTTGGGCTTGAGTCTGGTTTACGAGTAGAGCCTAAAAAGAAGATGTACTCCGGTGGGATATGAATGCGAAAGGGATATTATCTGTTGTCTAATTTGCTGGTTGCCGTGAGATGATTCCTTGTCGGATGTTGTTCTAGAGCCTAACGGAATAATTTCTTAATGGGCTTTGCCCAAAGACGTCTACCAACATGGTGAACTCATTTACGGCGCGCCTCAGTTCGGGCAAGGCGATCCCACTCACCGTTCACGTGACCGTGAATCTTGGCCTCGACCTCGACAACCACTCGCGAAAAGCGCAACAATTGTGCAAAAGCCCTTCTAACCTTACAAGCCTCTTGACTCTATAGAAAATACAACGATCTCCCTATTGATTCCTCAACAAACTTCGGTTGTAATCAAAGCTGCAAAAACAACACCAGACTGCGGTGCTTTGCTTCGTTTTTAACTGGACAATAGTTCTGTATAACAAGACCCTAAGCCTTGAATTATTAAAGGCACAATGGCTTCGAGATAGCCAACAAACCGACTCGACCAATGAATACCAGTCATCATTCCGCGGCATCTTCCGACCACTCTTGTTCCGCGAACCACCATCTCGAATATTGTATGCGCCGGCTCGGCTTCCTACCTAATAGATGTGAGTATGCTCTCGGTATCTCGTTCTGCGCTATTACTAACGCCTTAACCCTGGATCCAACCGCAGAGCGCGCGGAAGAGGACCGTGTGATCGACGCTTTCAGCGCGGGACGTATGCTCAGCTGTACATGAGCAAAAGCCGGCAGTCCTGATCCCCCCCCCCATCAAGGGAAAGTGAATGAGGACAGACGGTTGCTGATACGGGTGGCACCAGTGGCCAGCGAATAACGGAGAGGCAGACGGCAACCAAACAAGCGCGTTCAGGGATGAGGCGTCTGGGCCGCGCAATATTGATTATTTCGCTCCTCAGTCCATTCCGCCCGGTCCATATCCATCGGCCGTCGCCGTTTGGCGCAATGTCCTCTGACTCGTTTTGATTTTCGGCATCCGAGTCTCAGAGCAATGCGGCAGGTGGAAAGAGTGCCGTAGGAGGTGCGACATGGTGGTGGGCTGGACAAAGAGAGATTCATCTCAGCTTGCATTTGCCATAATACAATTCCAAGAAGTAAAGAAATAAACTTTTACGATATCCTGTACAGTCTGGTAGGCGAAATGTATGGAATATGGAGTAAAAAGAAAAGAAAAAAAAGTACGCCCACAACCACCCTACATCTCAGTGCGCAGTACTTCGACCAGCTCAGCGCGCAGTGCGTCGAGCTCAGCTTCCTTGTTCTCAACAGCGGCAGCGAGAGCGGCCGCAGTCGCCTTGTCCTCCTCCGGTGCCTTCATCTTAAGGTCGAGGTCAAATTTCATGTCCAGAATGTCGTTTGACATCTCGCCATAAATCCTTTCAAGGGCGGCATTTGCGGCATCGATCGACTTTTGGGCAGCATCGCGAGCTTCGAATAGCGCCAAATAGTTGGGAAACTTGGCGAGAGGTTCGGGGGCAGCATCAACCTGAAGTGGTCCGTTCTGGTTTCCGGCCCGCGTAAGCCAGAATCCTCCGAGTAGCGAGCAAACCATTACTGACCTTTGACAGCTCGCCATAAACCACGGTGGCATTTGCGACTTTGGGCGAGCTTTGGGCGGCATCGCGAGCGTCGAGCGAGCTTTGGGTGGCATTTTGAGCTTCGATCCTATATTCGGGAGAGTTGGCGAGAGGTTTGGGGGCAGCATCAACTTGGAGTGGTATATTCTGCTTTCCGGCCCGCGTAAGCCAGAATCCTCCGAGTAGCGAGAAAACCATTACTTACCTCTTGGCCTGGGCTTAGGTGGGATTGAGGTTGCTCGAGGTGTTGAGGAATGAAGGCCATTGGTGATGTGGTGGTGGCGGAAGAATGAACGAACGCTATGCCGGCATCCTCGGCAAGACTATCTCACTGCCACTCCAAATGGGTCGATTTTGTTGACCTTGTTATACTCCCATCATCCTCCTCCTCCCTCCACCGCGTCGGCTGCCCTTCGCCTCTGGGGCCCCAGCTGGCTCTAAAGCTTTACTGGGCTTCTCTTCAGCATCGAATACATCATCATGTCGACTCTATGACCGCCAACCCCTCTGCGTCCCGCCCGATTGCCGCTGCGCTGGCATGCATCCCCCAGATGGTATCCGCCATAAAACCTGTACCCTTGCAGCAGCTCCTTCTATATTTTACCCCAGCCAATAGTACTCATATGCCTTTGCTCTTTCCGGTTTTTGGCTCTCAAAACGCCCTCATCCGGCCGTTGTCGTTCTTGCCTCTCCCCCGCTTCAATTGGGCTGGCGCCCTGGGTGTTGGCCCCCGTTGCGCCCAGAATCTTACAAGGCTCTACCCACCGTTCGACCAAAAGGTGCGAGCATACCCTCAGCGTCGTAGCATGCGTTTCTGCGTCCCAGCGCGACAGCATCGACGGCACCGCTTTTTCCCAAAAAATGTGTGTCCACTCTGCTCTTACGGCAATCCAACAACAAATTGCTGATACCATACCCCTCGTACTATCTTCCCTGGGCATGATTGTCGAAATAACCGCGTGCGCGTCTGTTGGTGCGTGCTTCCTCGCCCAATCCGCCCGCAGCGCGCCCACCCGCTTTCCGTCGCCCCTGCGCGCCCTGCGCTCCCGCTGCCCGTACCTGTGCTCCCGCTGCTGACCGCCGCAGCGCGCCACGCCGCCGTGCCCGCCGTGCCCTGCCCGCCGCTTGCTTCCACGCTTACTACTGCTTCCCTGCTCGCACCACGGCCTCCGTCCTTTGTCAGGCCTCCTTCCGGCACACTTGTCCTTGTGCAGTTGTGGTGTCCGCATTCAGTTGCCCTTTGGTCTGGCGCCTCTTTTGCCTCGCTCGATGCTACCCTCCTCCCTCTTGCTCTTTCTTCTCGGATCTGTTTTTTTCTTCTCCTCGGACAGAAACTATATTGTACATATACTCGAGAAATACCACCGTTAATATGTTTCAACGTCGAGCTCTTGATTACCACCCTATTTGCGTCTCCTTTTTATGTGGACTGGCGCCAATACTAATGTATTTCACATCTGTTCTTGTTTTGAGTTTTTGAAACCGAAAGAACGCGCAAATTTTCGAGTTTTTGGAGTCGAACAATGCTTTCGGTTTTTCGGGTCCGGTGAATTGACACTCCGGTTCGTGTGCCGAAGCAGTTCCCACGAGCGTCTCTATCACAGAGTTCAGCTTCGTTAAACGTGTTTGTGCACTTTTAAGAAATTCTGAAGAGACAGATCTGTTCTATCTCACTAGCCAAACTCATGGGTGTGCATAATTTAGAAAATCTATAAAATTGTAACACTGTACTACAAATAAACACGTTGATGGCGTCTCTAGCACGAACAATTGCCTCGACCACAACCTACTTGCCTTTACATTCGTATTCTAGCATCTTCAATGGAGTCTACTATCCTAGCCAACTCCCAAAGTGTACACGGTTCGAAAAACTGACATCTGTATAACAAGTTATAACGCATTAAAGCAGACAGGCGCAGTTGATGGCGTCTCTAGCACGGAAAACAGCCTCGAGGACAACCAGGAAAGCTTTATATTGGTGTTCTAAGGTCATAAAGGAGGTCCTGGAGGCTAGCCAATTCGTAAAATGACCTTCGTTGAAAGAACTTGATGCAGGATAAGATGTTGCACAAAAGTGTCCTGTGGGCAGCCCAAAACACAGTGCAGCAGTAACTCGGTTCCACCGATCTGTGGTTCGGGTTCGAAACTTTTACCCTGGCTTCAGTTTCCCAACCGCACATATTCTCGCATTCGGGTAGCCTCCTAGGCACTTTTTTATGAAGTTAGAACACGAATATAAATCTAAGTAGGTGGTCATCGAGCGATTTTTTGTAAGAGGCGCCCAACAAGCGCTCATTTAGCGCCCATGATCCTGTTTTTCTATGGTATGGTGTTGTAATTTGGTAGATTTCTCGAAATATACATATCTACCGGTTTTGATCGTCAATATTGTCAATTCCAAGCGATCCCTCTCTTCAGATCGTTCCAAAAATGCCCAAGAGTGGTTAACAAAGGAAAGGATTTTGCTAGAGACGTTCGTGGGAACTGCATCCGGTACCCTCGGCATCGTGATCCGGAGTGCCATTCTTGACGCTTTCTGCTCTTTACGACGACCACTTCGTACCGAAAACCTCGCTTCAAGAGTCCCTGTCGCCCGCGTGGTCCTCCAACTTGGTCTATACATTACTAGGCACATATTCCCCGCTTTTTGCTTCTTTTTACTGGACAGGGCCCTCGCTACAGATGCTTTTGCCGACAACTGCATCTTGAGCTTCGAGCTCCCCCTACTGCGCTCCAATGTCGCCGAAACTCATCCTCTACCCCTGGAAAATCTAGAACAAACTCCTGCCGACGTTATTTTTGGTCCACCAGCGGTTGCCAGCTCAGAATGAGGCCATTTTGCGCGCAAAGATAATCTGGGCCAAAAGGACACACAGAGAGAGCAGGAGAGTCGGGTTTCCGTGGCTTCAGGTGCGTCTGTGGTAATCTGAGGTCTGCTTAACCCTTACCTTTCCCAAGTTTCCCCCATTCGCGACCTACAAACACTTTTTTCTGCCACGTCACTCGTCACCGCTGCGTCAAGGCTTTGCTGCTTGCTCTAACCGACGACAAGCGGCTCCCAGCGGCTCCCATTCTTCTGGGATCGTTTTCGTCGGTCTGCGTGCCCGTACGACGGCGAGTAAGGCACGACCAGGCAGGGTGAAGCAAGACGCCCGCTGCCCGACCCGCCAGCACCGTGCACGCCACGTGAGGCCCGCTAGGCATGCTTCGGCAACCCGAGGTGCCCCGCCCCAGGCTGTGGTCGTGCCTGGCAGCGGTAGCGAAGTCGTATCGCACGGGCAGTGGTGGTACCGGACCACGCTACTGCTGTGGCGCGCGGATGATGAGGTACGGGGAGCTTGATAGCGCGAGAGCGTCGACCAGCGGCGACTCTTAGGTCACACCCGCTTCCTGCGGTGACGTGCGATGGCGGTAAATACCCGCTCGACACACAGCGCGAACACCGGCTCGATCTCCCTACCTGCAGCGTCGCCACAGCACATGCGGTGTCGCCTCCGATGCCCCCTGGCGTGCTCATCCCCTGCGCGCAGGCTGAGCCAGCGCGTAGGCCGCGGATTCTACTTTCGTGCCGCGCGCACGGAGCCCCCGCACCCGGCCGCGGATTCTACATTTCTCCCTGCGTCTTCGCCGAACACACCCCAAACCGCTACCGGCGTTGCCTTGGTCCCGGGCTTCCGCACTGCATCGCGCAGAACGACGGTGCTGCGCGCAGGCGCGACGAGCGAGGAGCACCCCCAATTGCTTTTCGCGTGCGCGTGCACCCGCGGTGCAACGGTATCGGGCAATAACTGGAGTGCGGCCTCATCAAGCGTGCACGGCAGCTGCACCGCACAAGCGCTGCCGCCAGTACCTGCCCCCGAGCTGACCTGCGGGCCGCGCGCCACGTTCCTCTGGCACGACGTGCACGCTACCTGCGTATTCAGTCGCTGGGTACGCAACGGAGGCCGCGAAGCCGGCCGGTGGTCAGCAGCGTATGCAGCTATCGGTGCGAGCGTGCGCGCTGCATCCAGCCATCTGTCTGCGCCCACGCGTCGCGGCGATCCCTCCAGCGGCGCAGACCGTGACATATGCGTCCAAGGCAGGCCTGCCCTGAGCTTGGTTCGTCGCTGGAACGCGAGTGCGGCCAAGAGCGAGAGGGGCACATTTTCGCTTTAAACCGCGTTTTACGTTGTTATCTAGCCTCGTTTAGCTTAGTTACTGTACATCGTGTATGGCATTTAGCGTCCCCGTATTCAGTAATTTTCTTGCGATTTTTTTGCGATTTCTCGTGCACGTCGTCGCCGACGACGTTGAGAGGTTTTGATCGACGTCGAGATGTTCTGATGAGCGTGTTCCAAATGCGGATGATCCTGCTCGTTGTTGATGACAGTGACGACTAGCAAAGGAAATGGCCCGATGGCTGCTCGAAAAAGATGTGAAAAGGTGCTGGGCTGATGTATCAGATTGACCTCTAAGTTAGCGGTTTTTATATATCATGGGTCGACCGCTGATTAGCGGTCGCTGATATATCACGCCGCCATACTAAGGTGTACCGACCTCTACAGCCTCGACCCCCAAGTCCTGAGCCTCCCTTGGGGCCAGCTCACTGGTCTACACTTCATCGCCACCTACATCCCCCCGCTCGCGATGCACGCCATCCTCCGCGAGAGCCACTCCCTCCTCGAATGCAGCTTCTCCATCATCCAGATCGACGCCCCCCTCGCCTCCGCCCTCGCGTGCCTCCCCTCCTGCGTCCTCCCCGCCCTCCGCTCCCCCAAACCACCGACTACACGCCCTTCCTCCGCCCCGCTCGTCCTTCCCACCCTCACCGACCTCGAGCTCCGCCCCCTCGGGGCCGGCCTCCTCCCCCAATGCCCCTGGTCGCAGCCCGCCTACCTCGGGCTCCTCGCGCGCTCGCGCTTCGCCCTCCACCGACTCGCCATCCTGCACTACACCATCGCCCCCGCGGACCTCGCCGCCATCCTGCACGGCCATGCCGTCCCTCACGCAGTTCCACCTGTACCTCTGGGCCGGCTCGCACACGGCGCCGCAGGCAGAGTGGGACGCGGGGGGTCCTGCACACGCTGCTGTTCGCGCTGGAGGAGCTGACGTTCAGCACGTGGTGCTGGAGGCGCTCGAGGCGCGCGTCGCGGCCGGGCGGGGCGGTGCCTCTGTAACTTGCAACACGGTGTACAATGGCTAAAATTCGATAGAGGGTTCATTCTGAATGAATTTTCCAAAAGCCCAACCGAATGTGTTATTCTGAGCCTGAGTGCGATCAACGCTTCTGTTCATTTGAACATCCCTCTTTTGTTGCAGACTCACCATTCATTTGCAGGTGACATTTTAGGATTCATACTGCCAAAGCGAGGTGGAGGCTCAGCGCTCAGCGCTAAACATCAACCAATGCTCGACGTGTTATTTTACGGTGTGCGGCCCGGGATCTGGTGATGTTTGGTCATGTGTCAACTTCTCTTTCCAGTGGCAGTTTCCACTGTCCACTGATGCAGCCACTAGACGACGAGGCTCTCTCTATGGCTTTCCCGTGGTCATCGAAAACGATTTCGAAGTCGTCGAAAGGCCCTTACAACATTCTGCTGTGGGTGTGGTCAAAGGGAAGACACCCTCGATCAGCCTCTGCGATATTGCAGCAAGGTTAGCCCCTGGTCTATCATTCGGGAATCGGAAACTGAATATATCCCTTCTCCAGTGCCAGGTTGCGTCGTACTGTTCGAAAGAGGTATGAAAACACGCTTCAAATTGCCCGCAGCTCATTCACCTCCTTGTTCGTTCAGTGCCAGAAGTCGGACTGGTATGGCCGCAATCCATCCTCCATCCATCCAATACCTGAATGCATATCGGCACAGGCCAGAACACAAACTGATCTGTGGAGCAGCAGGCATCCCAAAACTCATCAAGTCCCTAATGGCGAATCCAGATCTACTCGTGCAACTGGGCGGATGCTTTATCCTCGCTTTCGACCTCATCGATCGTGCACGCTGCAGTGAGCCGCTTGTCGCACGACTGGACGTCGCCCTCGAGCCCTCCGACATCTTCAATTGCGCGGAGATTTTCCTCGGGCTCGGAGGGGGCACGCTCGCATCTGGATCTGGATCTAAAAAGGCGGGAAAAGGCAAGAATTACAATGGCATGCTCCAGGTGAACGCCTTCACACCCATCACAAACCCCAAACACATCACCGATGGCCACCGAGTCGTCTGGCAGCACGAGCACGCAAAGGCGGATGCTGCTGGATCCCGCGCCAATGAGGTAGTCTTGATGGACATCTTCCACGCCGACGGCCGGATATCGATGACCGTTCCAATGCAACTCTCCCCCGGGCTGAAGGATTTGGTGGCGGAGTGGAAAGCGTATGGATTCGCGAAACCCACCGACGCGGACCCCACTGGGAAGACGACAAGAGATCCATGCACGATCCAAACTTCCATCCAGTACTTGTTCTTCACTTATTCTTGATTGTCTTTCATTCATTCGCTCTCATAGAATTCTCAATGCGTATATCAGAGCCGACAGGAAAAATAAGATGCTGCTACGCGCTCAGATGCGACCGACCGACCTCCAGGTCATCCGCGACTGCCGCTACGGACCCGAAAACCGCCCCAGCCATCATGTTGCTCACGAAAATTTCGAGAGAGCTTATCTATCAGCCAATGTATCAAGTGTTTGTGGAAGCCCGAACGGCCGCTGACGGGTGTGGCTCCATCGATTCCAGTGTTGAATTTGTTGTAACCTTTCGAAGAACTGTATTATGCCAACGGTGAAATATGTCCAGATTAGCTCGCACCAGAACAGTCATATATAGCAGGACCGTGTTCAATGTACGCCGCGGGAGAGCGTGATGAACATAGCTTCACCGAGCTTGGTGATCTCTCACGGAAAACGAACATAAATGTCTTGACGTGCATCAGGGAACACAGGCGGCAAACAGCACGGACCTTTCATTTTGACGCCATATTAATATTACGCGCGCTGGGGCGCAGCGCGCTGCTGCCCGCGCTGGAGGAGCTGACGTTCAGCACGTATCCGCTTGCGGGGGTGCTGGAGGTGCTCGAGGCGCGCTGTCGCGGCCGGCAGGGCGTGCCTCTGCCGACGCGGGCAGTGGGAATGGCACGGGCAAGAGCAATGGGATCTCGCGCGTAAAAGTGCTGCACATGGCGCTGGCGGGGCGGCACGACGTCCCGCCCGACACGATGGCGTGGTTCATGCGTCTGGGGAACGGGGACGGGCCGCGGTGTACGATGTTTACGCACACGCGCATGTATGTGCACGACCGGACGATGGCGCAGATGTGCGCGTCCTGACCGATTAGCCTTTCCTTTGTCGAGGACGATTTACTATACAAGCAATGCCTGCTATCAACTAATGGAGTCCTAGGTTCCAGGACATTACTATACCCTCCCTTGACCATTCTGTGCAACTCAGTACTGACACCGCACAAGACAGAATGAATGATACAAATAAAAAGACAGAATAAATGATACAAGTAACAATAATAGTTATTACGCAGAGCACGGGCAAAGCACCTCTCCCCCTCCCTCCCTCCCCTGTCTTAACTCGTCTATTGCCCACCCTCTCGACCTTCAAAAAAAACCCAACGTCGAGATACGTAACCTAGCTAACCTCCGGCCTCGTCCGATAATAACTATTCCCATTCGCCATGTGCGTCGCGTTCAGATTCGACGTCGAGTTGTTCGTGAGCAGGATGGGCTGGACGGCGTTGAGCATGCTGGGAGGGAGGGGCACCGGCTCGATGAGGTGCTCGGCTTGCGCGCTGTGCAAAATGATGAGCAAGAACGAGCAAAAAGAAAGCGCGAGCACACGCACCCAAAACACCCCCTGAGCAACTCATCCAGCACCAGCTCCTTCTCGTGTTTCTCCGCCTTCAGCTGCGCGCGCACGATGCGCAGCTCCTCCAGCAGCTGCTCGTTCTGCTGCGCCACGTACCGGTGCTTCGCCTTCATTACCATGTACATCCCCATTGTGTGCACGCGCCCCAGCACGAGCCTTGTCGCGGGGTCGTACCGCGCGCGCAGCCCGGGCGGCAGCGTCTCCGGCATCTCCTCGTCCTCATCGCCTTCGGCGGCCTCGCCGCGCGGGGGCGTGCGCATGCCGGCGGAGAGCGGGCGCGTCTGGCGCGCGGGGCGCTCCTCGAAGTTGTGTGTTGTAGACATCGTTACTAACAACACATTCAACATCCGAGACAAAGGCGTATAGATTGCTTACGAATACAGCTTTGGGTGTCGGCAACAGGCTTCTACAAACCAAGTTTGGAAGACGGAGGAGCAGTGTTTGGTCAGGCTGGCCCGGTTCAACCGCCATCATGCCGATCTCGGCGACTTGAATGCGAGATGCTACCATCCCCCGTACAAACTCCGGGTCGGCGGTTCAATTTCTTAGATGCCGACAACGCAAAAGAGGATGCACTTCTTGTCTTCGCTGACCACAAATTCTGGCTGGTGGTGTGCTGGGGAAGAGGGAAGAGGGAAAGAAAACGGAGTCGGACCCAAAACTTAGTCTCTCGTAGACAGACACTACAAACGGTTGAACCTCGTACCTCAGTAGTTTGTACCCGAAACTCTACCTGCGATCCTTGTGGAATTTTCTAGGCACCACTCCCGCACGGTCCGCAAAAGCTGCCTAAAACGGGATCTCAATCAAGTCTTGGCCCCTTTAGCTCTGAGGATGTAGCCCACTTGCTGGCGAAACAAAGCTGTTCCTCTCTTCCTCTGGACTGGAGATTGACTCAACGGCCAAAGCACTCAAGAAATAGAACTTTAAAGTGCCTGTAAATGGGGCTGATCGTGATTCGCTTGCGTCTTGTTATTGTCTCAGTCGACACTTTGACCAGGCTCTTCGGCATATATGTACCATGAATCGTTGTTCTTTTTGGTTACTCTCTTTTCCTCCAGTGCCATCCTCCGAACCGACCCTCACATGTGATACTTCAGTCCGTTTCGTCTGCATCTGACCTGACACGCCCTTCGAAACCACAGATATTATCGTGTATACACCTGTCATGCGTCGCCGAAGCCCACCCCCTACTTGTCCTCCTCTGCCTCTTGCTGTACGATGGGAAAACACCTCGCGCCTGGCATATAGATAAATGCTATGGTATTGTGTGTACCCGATCCTCTCGCGCCTCATCTAATGCTCGTCTCAATCATAGGATCCTTTGTAACGAGAAATGGCTTCTCGGGGACAATTCGTGCGAGTGGTAGCACGGCCTGGTTACCCTTGATGATGCGGAGCATGTCTTCCTGAATAAGTGCTCACGAACTCGGAACACTTCGTCACCCTCGCCAGACTCTTCCATCCTTTCCCTCGCGGCTGCACTGCAAATCGCTATACAGCCTTCCACCGCCGCTTTCAAGCGCAACTTTTCTCGTATGTCCGGCGGACTGTTGAGGAATCTCAATTGGACCAACCTCATTGTCGCGGGGGGTATCGTTCTTGTCGCATTAATGGCCGGTAAGGTGGCTACGATGAATGGTGCTCATCTGACATCGACGTATACGTGTATGGCCTGTCTTCTGCTGCAGCCACTCAAAAGATCCGCCACGTCCTTGACACCTTCTGCTCCAGAGGAACTCGAAGACGATTGCCTTTTACGCCAAGTATCCTCTGCGCCAGGTACAAATCGTCCTCAAGCTTCTGAGGTCCCCCCGCGAGGTCTTGCTCGATTTCGACCTCGACATCTGTGCGATGGGCTGGGACGGCTCAAATGTTTGGATGCTTCCTCGTGCCGCTCGAGCTCTGGAAATTACGTGTTTAATCTGAATATTTCTGTCACAGACTGATCCTTTATTCAGCCGGATCAAATGTTTTCACCATGAACCTCATCTACGGCCATTATCTGTCCGACTGCCGTGCAAGTCAGCCTCAACGGTACATCATTGTCTCTATCCCACCTCCGTCTGCGTCTGATTTTTGCCGATGTTTTACAGTGTTTTTAAATACGCCAGCCGAGTTTGTCCTTCCCCTCCTGACGATATTTCTGAACTTACCCGTTATTGTAGGGATACGGCCTACGCTTTCTTCCATCTTATGTCTCATCTCTTCGGTAATAGAACCACTCCTTCGGCTCTCAACCTCGAACACGTCGCCGAAGAGAGTTGAGTCTGGGCCAGAGATTGGCTGCGAGACATCTTCGACAACGCAACAGATATCAATCTCACCGTCTTTCCTGGATACAGCCTATCCGGGTTCGCCATGCCGATGCGCCCAGTGACGCTGTGGGAGATGGGACCAAGAAACGAGGTCAAGTGAGAGATTATTTCCTTGTTCGGTGACCCAGCATAGTGCGCTTGAATTGGATATTTCCGTGTACGAAGAAATGGTACGTTTTATCTCATTGCCCCCCAGCGATTATTTATGATTTTCCGCAGCCTGCAAAATCTCCCAACCCCCAGTAAACATCCACCAGGACCCACAGAGATGTATTCATTTTTAGAGTATTGCAGTATCTAATCTCTGGTGAATGCAGGCCCCACAATGTACAGGATAAATCAACTGTAAGATTTTATAACACTGCCAGATTACTGCTAGGAGGTGCTTCCGCTTTGGTGTGCATGATCAGGAGGTTTATATCCTCCCAGAACCACGCTCAAAAAAAAATAGAAAACATTTGATCAGGGTATCAAGAAGGGCTGTTGGGGAGAACTATTTTTTTTTGCCATCCAGTGCCACTTGCCTACCTTGTGGATGAGTTTGACCCGCCGGCTTTTGCCTAAACATGGCCTGGCCCCCGGGATTTTACTTAAGATGGAAAGGGCACTGTGTTTGTAAGCAGCTCCCGGGGCTCCAAACAGAATAATTCTATTATTATAACTGTCCTCAGTGGCCTTTGACAGTTCCTCTCTTTCTCTGTTCTGCTGTGCATCTGTGCCAACTTAGTCTGACCTCACCCATTACACTTTCTTCTTAGTCTGCGTCTCCGGGTCTCTCTCTCCTGATTTTTCAGAAGTGACATCTACTTGAACACAGCTCTGCTGGCCACAAGTCTGGCAGTTCGAACCTCTGATCCGATATCTGGCCCTCCTTTCCTACGGGCTATTTCCAGACTCCAGACCCGACCACGCTGATGCCACAGGTGCAAGCAGAATTACTATTTCCCCCTGGGCATACTAGCAATGGCCGGTACTTGCTTTCCACTCTCCTCGGGGGTCCCGTGTGCGCGGCCCTCAAGTCTTGGCCATGTATTCTGAGTTCCCAAAAGCAACATCTTCAAGTCTCCAGAATTCTCTTGATTTGCAGTGTGTGTGGGCACATTATTAATCTTGACTTTGTTCTCATCACAAATATAGACACACACACACACTCACAGTAATGTATCTGCAGAACCCCCGACTAGCTTATGTCACGATGCACCACTTCCTTTCCACCTGAATTTGCCAAGTGTGTGTATACAGGATGTGCTCCCTACATTCTGGATGTGAGGAGACCAGGTCTGTGCTCAAGCATAACAACAATATCTACGCGAACTGGGTGCCCAGCATTCGCATTGGGAATAGTTGCATTCGTGGCCGTTGCCCCTCCATGACCTCAAGCAAATGCAGCTCCAATGTGCCTTGACTCCGCTGCAGACGAGCAGTGTAGTAATTCCACAGCGCAGCCCAGTCAGGTGTCGGTGCATGCCTCTGTGCATCGAGTATGGACCTCAGTTTGATAGTGGCGTCACCCTGAGGGGCGGTATAGTCAAAGGATGTGTATAGTCCAACACCCGGGCGGCTGCGGGAGGCGCTGCTTTGTTGCCTCAACAGTTCAGGTCTAGCTTTTTGGTACTGCTCATGTAGCAGTACGCGGAGGAACCCACGTTCCCGTGCGCCCAGGGGCGGCTCGCCTGCCCGGAAGTTGGTAAGGATTAATTACTCTTTTCAAGATCGCGAGACATACGGAAACGGACGGATCGAAGATTCTTGCAAATTTCCCGGTGGCCTCCATGTTTCCAGTCCAAGGTTTGGCATGTGGAAGAGCAGTAATGAGCGGTTTGGCACGAACTGCAACGTTTGAATTGGGAGTTAGGGCCAATAGGTGTCTTGCACTATGAGTGGTTATCAGAAGCAGGAGGAAGAGCAATTGATTGGACATACATCTAAGTTTTCACAAGCCTTCAAGGATACTCGCAGTTTTGAGTGAAAGTATTTCAATGTGGAAAGGCGCCGCTCATAGAGTGCGTGGAATTCCTTCCAGGCAGGGTAAATGGAGGCCCTGCGAAAAGATATTTTTGCAGTGAGTGCCTCGACGTCCCGAATACAGTGTTCCATGCGTGATATCACTGGATAATACACCATGGATGGGGAGACGACATCCAGAAGGTTCTTTACTGCTGGGTCTGCACCACAGATGGCTATAGTATGAAGAAGACCTGCATCGAGAGCCTCCGAGATGGCGGTGTACCCGGGTGGATAGTTCAGTAGCCTTTGGAGGATCGTCAATAATGCGCTGCGCATGGGTGGCATGATAGGATGGATATCCACGTTCATCCCACGAATTGTGTTGACCAGCGCAACAACGGCCCCGTTCGCTAATAACGCATCTTTGAAAGGAACGGATTTGTGCTCCATGTCGTCCAAGAACGTTCCAATTGCAGACCAAAAGGTAGTAGTTTCTGCACGACGAGGAATGACCTTTCTGAGGTGCCGCACGGCAAGAGCAGCAAGATCGTCAAACGTCCCACCAACTTCGTCTAGTATCTGGTCGAGATTGACGGGGTTCTTTGGATCCAAAAGAAACATGAACTGGGCTTTGGCGAAAACCTCGTCACGCTCTTGGTCGGCGACGTCAACGGTGAGTATCCACGCTCGCGTAACCACGGCCTGAATACCAGGATGATGGACCATCAGCAGATGGGTCGGTGTGTGCGCCTGCAAATTCATGAGGAGCAGACACCAAGTGATATATGTTTTCACATCGATCAAAATGTCCGCGCCGTTGTGGACATAGTGCCGATTGTTGTGTAGGAACTCCACCCATGCCCACACTCGTGGCCAGAGCTCGAGCAACGCATCCGGAGGGAATGAGCGCAGACTAGTCAGAATCCCCAAATTCTTCAGCGCTATAACCGCTTTTCCGATGGAGATCGGCAGCGGTGTTGGTAGCGAGGTTTCGAACTGAGCCACGCTCGGGATCAAGGATGGATCGAGATTTGCATAGAACGCTGGGAGAGTCGCAATGGCCTGGGTCTCGGAACTTGTCCGGATGAAGGTTTCCAGTCGCTGTAAATCCTTCCCATCGCCTCTAGCAGCGGATGTCGCGACTCTCTGGATAATCATTAAGTAGGCAAACGGTTTACGGCAAAGGTCCGCGGCGTGCCTTATAAGCCGGTGGCAGTCTTGCAAAAACGTCGAAACCTAGAGCTGGATGCATCCTCTGTGAGTAAGAACACAGAGGCAGGACACGTGTCCGACACCAAAGTCGGTAAAACCTTGTGATCCCGGCGAATAACGCCAGGTCGCCGAACGAGTCCTCGTCATCGCTGCTCCTGCACCTTCGTCTGTCATCTGATAACAGATCTGCGCCGACGGCCAACCGGCACCTTCCGACTCTTTGCGGAGTAAGTAACAACGATTTTAGTGGGAGTGGGACTCGCTCAGTCCCCCTCTTGTTTCTACAAGACCTACTTCAAGTAGGTTGGTGTTTGGGCTCCCGTGCTCAGACGTTCCGGGGCTGCGCGCCCCGGCGATGACTTGTGGTTGGCATGACAAGGTTTTGAAATCGAGCGTTCAAGGGGGACGATCATATTTCCAGGCAACAAAGTGAGTCCCCTGTTTTCTCTTCCTCATTTGTAGCTTACCATACTTCCCCTGGGAAAGAAGCCATACTGGTGTGTTATAACTTATCATTCTACTGTGCTATTTCGACTAAGTGTTCAGTAACGCGTAACATCCAACTTTTTTTGATGCGTGCAAAAATCGCCATAATGCGAAAGGAAATTTTTCGGTCTCCTCGGACATCAAAAAATCCAAAATTGATGAACACTTGGTCGAAATAGTACAGTATCCTCCTTCAGCTTACCTTCCACACACAGCTGATGCATCATTCACGATTCAATTAAATTCGCGTTGAAGCCCGCCAAGAAGATTCTCAACAAGTACCACCCAACCACCGGACGTTGAGGGGCTGACTGTGGCGCGATCATCCTGCTTCTCCCCGTCATGCCAGACACCACAATCCTTCACACGTTCGTCATGATAGCCCTTGCATCGGCTCTGGTTCTCTCTCACTGGCCGCGAATTCAGGCTGCCTCAGCCTGGTTTTACCTCCGTTTTTCTTTCCCGCCTGAATATCAACCTTGTACTCGTTCTGTGCGGCTTTATTCTCCTATTCCTAGGTGGTATTCTCTTCGGCTTGCTTCTGGAAGATGCTCCAAGAAAGCATCGATTTGTTCCTTACCATGATCGCAACGGTATGCATTCCCACCGCTCGAAACACGCTATGACTCACGTACCATCCCAGGTGAATTTAAAGGCATGGTCCGCATTCGCCGAAATGCGACAGCTTCAGCGGGTTAGTATTTTCTGCGACCAGCGAAACGTAAACGCAAGGTAGAGAATGGAGGAAGTCACGACAAAGACGAGAGGCAACAAACAGAGTTGCGAAATCGGGGTCCCAAAGCTCATTCAAAAGGGAGAACGGAAAAGCCGCCGTCTAGCCCAGATATCATGATGCCTAATAGTTTGCGCTGTTCAATTTGACTTGAGTACGCAATAGATCACACCATTGACCGCGTTTCGTGAGTTGTGCAACGGAGAGAGCAGAGTTTGAGCAGGAAGCGAACAAATTGGGGATGAAAATGGTGAAAGTACATTGGGAGTATAGAGAAGAAACGGTTGCGTTGGACGCCACGAAGTGAAGCGGTGTGAAAGAAATTTCCGTGACATGGATGCAGTACTTGAGGTCCCGGTCGCGGTTCAGCAGTACCGCTTCGGGTGCGGTGATGCGGTGAGAAGCGGTGATTTATGGTGGCCCATGGTTGACATAAGAGACCTAAGGAAATTGTGAATGAGTTTGAACCGTCAAAGGAATTCAAATCGAGTCTACTTTTACACACTTTGCTCGCGGCCCTTGCCACATTGCTCACAGTTGAGACAGCTAAATCAATTCGCACATGGTTCGAGTAACAATGTTCCACCTACGAGTCTGCGGGCCACTTTACGCCTACGCGGTCACCAACTTTGACCGGTGAATGGCTCGTATTGTTGCCGATGGCGACGATCTCTCCGACGCCTTCGTGCCCACCAACCAAGGGAGATTTAGCCGGGAGAGCCAATCCCCGAGTGCTGCATGTAGATCCGTGTGGCAGACCTTCAAGATGCGTTAAGCGACCAGGTTCAAGGATAAACTGTTCGAACGTAACCCGGTGCACGCGAGTTTAATGAGTCATTCTCCCGGCGCAAGTTTCTTGGCTTTTCACCGGGTGGTTATGTCGGATTTCAATATCAGCACCGCTGGATGGGACAACGGCCGCTGTCTGGGTTTTTGGGATGGCGGGGGACATGTTGGAAACAAAGAGAACTTGGAGACTGAGACCGCTGTGGAGAGCCCTTTATACGCAGTTATGACAGAACGTTGTGGTCTAGAACAGCACTCCCAGGAAGCTCGAGATCGGGCCGGAGAGTTATTAAACAATTCAATCAGTCGGCCCAGTCGATCTAGAACGTTTCCAGAAATATGGCGGCAGCGAATTATCGGAGCTCGAGGAAGAGGGACGAGGCCATAGAAGGCCACATGGCTGATAATGCAGCACAAATCATCAATTCGTTCGTTACCGTTACTTAACATACGATTCATTCAAGCTCCAAGGAATCCTTCTCCTTCGTGTCTTCCAGACGGTTCTTCTCATCTGTGGACGTCTCTTCATCGTCCGCAGCACCGGCCATTGCCGCGCGCTCGCGGCGCTCGTCTCTGTCGGCAAATAACTTGATGACCACTTCTCTGTAGCGTCAGAATCGCAGTCATTTGCCAAAGTGGAGGATGAGCGAACCAATGACGATCAATGCAGCGATAACCAGTCCAAACGTCCCGGGGAAACCCTTGCCTGTAGGTTCGTCGTAAATATACGCCGTAATTAAATAAGGGAAGACCCACGGAAGGTCGGAGCCTCAACCCTAACATAGGTTCAGATATGCTGTATTCACAGCCGCCAAGGACACTCACTGGGGGAAAATCACGATCGGCAACCAGGCAGCTACGGCGTATTGCAAGCCGTTCTATCACGATCAGTTCATCTCGGCTGATCAATGCGATAATTACTGGTGGACATACCATACTGGACACAACCAAAGCGCGTTCTGCCAAGTGATAAGCAAGTAGACCTCCGATCTATTAGGCGAATTCAAACCTTCATTGTCTAAAAATCCAAAATGGCCATCGATGTCCGATTCTATAAGATATTGAAGTACAACATACCGCCCTTGCAAACTTCGTTGGCCCACGTATAGAATACAGCAGTCATGAGCTGCACCCCGCCGGTTAGGAAGGCGAATTCCTAGATAACACGTTAGCTTGATGTTCAATGCACGCCCGTTGGATTTGAAATACCTTCAGTTTAACCGACGCCGGCCAGACGGCTAGAATTCTGAAATTAAAGCTCTCAGTTTCTAGACAGCAATGACCCCAGCGAAACGAACCCATTTGGAATCAACCCATACGCCAGGGGAACGAAAACCCAGGTAAATCGGCTTCCAGTCAAATCGGAGAGGAAACCCACTGAATTGCTCGTCTGAGAATCGACCGGAATAAAAGCACAACTATATGTACCAGGAAGATGCAAACAATGTTGATGAGGGAACCGCAGCTAGGGATGACATTCCTCGCCGAGACGCTGAAGTTCTCCGACTCTGATGATCATATCAATCAAGCCGATTCAAAAGCCGCTGAAGGAGCACATACTCAACCAGATACCAAAGTAGCTTGTGGCCGCACAAGATTCACCGTAGAGGATGTAACCCAACACGAACCAGTACCAATCTACGTCGAACTAGTCAGCACAAGGGTATTCTTGGTGGAAGTGAACGGCGCTTACGCCATTTGGAGAACGTCCGCTTGAGGAGCGCCAGGTCTACCTTGCCCGTCGGCTGGCCTTTCCCGTTTCGAATCGCGCGGTCCAGCGCCAAGGCCTTCTCTTCCTCCGAGAGGTACCACACCTTGCTGTTGGATGGCAGATCCGGAAGAAACAAAATAGAGGAGCAGGCCGCAGGGAACAGTCATACATCCACAGATGATGTACAGCCATCTGAGGATAGATAAATTCCGAACCGAAGAAAAGCAGAGAAGCTAATACAGACCTCCAGCCAGCGAGACCAGCATGCCCGTCGAGGTTAGTGTATACAGCAGCTTGGAGATAACCCGCCATGGCGGATCCGACGGAGCCAGTTAAATGGAAGATGGCCGCCTGTGGCGAGGGTTAACTCTGAGCTCAAGCAAGCGATGCCGAAAGGTTACCCTCTTCGCTAATTCCGTCTTGGTATACCTGTTATATATGAGCATTGGAGGAGGCTCAAGCAAGATACGCACCAGCTCCCCATAAGGTATAAAATAACACTATTGACATGTATCAGTATTAGATGAGTTAAAATTCGACGAACGGGAAATTCACGGGAAAGAAAGCACTTTCGAATAGCCCGACCATGAACCGGAAAACATACATCTGTTGCTGAGGAGGGAAGTTTCATGAGCTTCCAGTTCAAAGATAACGACATAAAACTCGCCGAATTCTTTGCCCCAGCTTGAGCGAACGTCCACACACCCCAGCCGATTTCACAGAATGCTAGATAGTACTGAAAACGAATGAAACTCCTCGCTCCCGGTACTAGGAAATTGCGTACCGAGGGCCGGATCTTTTGAACAATCATCGTCGAAGGTACTTGCATGAGAGCGTACTAGGGTCAGTTAATGCAGGCTCAGGTCGTCATCCACAGGACACACAGCAATGGTATAACATGTACCCATGCTGGAGGCATATGATGTTGGCAAAAAAATGAAGACGTCTTCGCATCAACTTACTACGTGTATTCGTTGCCGTTGATGCCGAGATCCTCCTCATCCCAGAAATATCTAGGATCCGCGTCAGTTTGTAACCGACAAATCGACTTTGGAGAATTCACAAGCATTGGCGAGGTTGTTTTGGCTGATAAGGCCGTACCTGAGTACGCAGCAAACAGTGAGTGAAACAGACTTACTCTAGGTATTTGAGAAAGAAACCAAGACAGGCAACGATGAGAATCCCAAAGTCGAGCTTCCGGATAAGAGCTCGTTCCTCGGGAGATTTCAGGTGAGCATCCGAGTCCCAGATGTAGGACTTGAACTGCAGCAACCTCAGAAAATTGCGAAAAATCAACCAGCGATGTAACCTTGGTCCAAAAACCCAGTGCGGCAGCCATTAGTTCCGTGGAAAGGACTCTGAAAGACCTTCACATCCTGAGCTTCGAGCTTCTTTATAAGCTTCGAATCTTGTGGCGCCTGCGATAGACGATATCACAGCATCGTTCCGAAATATCACGCGACGGGTCCGACGGAGCGCCAATCCCATTCGTCGCCGATGGCTAGCGTCAAAGGCACAATCAGAGCGAAGACTTGGTACTGGGGGATATTGTCGGACGTTGTCGGACGATGTGAAGTGGAGAGTCTGGGCCTTCCGATTGCGCCAGCATTGCGCAGATCGTGATTTATCTTATCCGGTCCACTTATCCGGTCCAATGGCGACCGCCGTTCTCTCCTTCTGCCGTCATGGTCCTCATAGCATGCGCCCAGATGTGCTCCACCGACAATGTCGCCCACAATCTCGCCATCTCTGTCAAACTAGCTCGCGACGCGGCGGCTGCGGGCGCAACTAGGGCATCAAACCGTGCGTAATACGCCTACGGGCGTAAAAATTACGCCCGTATTTGGCCTACGGGACGGCATGACCCGTGCGTAAGTCGGCATATCGGAGGCTTCAGACGGGACGGGTTCCGTGCGTATAGCCGTAGACGGGCGTAATTTACGGGTTGCCGAGTGATCCTGCCAAATCGACAGATTTCAAGTGAGTTATGGTCCATGGACAAGTTATGGACTACTTATATTCGTATGAAATATATTAACTACGGTTATGAACCATCGGAAACAACTTCCAGGGTGCGTCTGGAGTGCATCGAGGCCAGTCTCGGCGGGCCAGCGGAATGTCGGACACGTCCGACATGCATCCACGGCCTGCCGAAGGTCCCGGAGACTGCCATTTGTCGTGGGAGTCGACAGCCGACTCCACCGCCATCTAAGCGAGCACTTAGCGAACCTCGGCAAGCAATCGGCAACACCAATTGGGCCCGCCAGGCGCCACCCGTAATTTACGCGTAAACGCACGGTTACGGGGTGCCGTATTACGCCCCAACCCGTACCGTGACCCGTCCCGTACGGAGGTCACTCAAATGCTCAAACGGGACGGGGGCGTAACCGTAATTACGCCCCCGTAAACCCGTAAGGTTACGGGGACGGTTTGATGCCCTAGGCGCAACAGTACTCTTCTTACCAGAGGCGTCGGACTACATCGCAAACGATCCTCATCTAGGCTACCTGCTGGCTGAACCACTCGCAACGCACACATATACTCTGGGACTGCAAGCAATCGCGAAGGAGCTGGGAATCCACATCGATGCGGGCATTCATGAGCGACCCAGTCCCGATGAAGCCACCTCGAAGGAGCCGGGCGGCGAGCGAGTATTCTGTGTCGATTAGACCAGACGGCAAGGTCAAGGCCTTTTATCGCAAGCTGCGCCGCCGTCTTTTCATTTGCTTCGTCCAGGTATTGACGACGTCGTATAGCTGCATCTGTTCGATATTCAGCTCAAGGAGAGGGACAAGGCTGACGTCGATCTCGCCAGGGTCTAGTGCGTATCTATCTCTGTCTCCGACTCCGTGGACGTCGCTGATTCGATTCGTCGCAGGAGCGTCCGGGAGCAGATGCCGCTCGACATTCAGAAGCGAGACGATTGTCTACGGCGTCGTCGGCGCCAACACGTTTGTCGGCTCTTCCGTCGCCGAGCTCGAGCTGCAGCATCTTGGTGTTTTAGAGCGCATCTGGCGGGCGTACAAAGTCTCTTTGGGTATGGCTCCTTCCGTCTGCCGACCGCGCCGTCCACCGAGACGGTCGTAGCAGCAGCAGGGGCGGGAAAGCAGTACTAATAGTGCGAGGGTGTACGGGGCCGCCACTATGTTAAATGGCAATCCATCTTGCGAAGTAATTGGGCACATCACGATGAGTTCAAGATCCCGGCACCTGCACCACCTGCACCTACACGACCGAGACTGAGTCGCGTATCGGGGCCTAGCTCACTACACCCCTTCCACAGATCCCGTTCGCGTATCAGATCTGGAGCAGCGCTCCTCCGTATTGCGGTGAAGCGCCTTTGAGTCAACGAGTTCTCACCAACACCTCGCATTTACTTGCTTCGAGCGCACAAACCTCAGTCCGTCCATATACTTCAGCAGTGCACACACTGAGTACCTACCCTAGCACCTTGCTCAGCCTAGCGGCGTCTTCGATCCATCATCGTGACTGGATCTCAGCCTAAAGAGGGTGGTATATGCCAGCGCGCGAGAGAGGTGAGACAGAGTTCGTGTCTACGCACGCCGTCCATGCGGAGAGCCCTGAGAGAACTAGCCCTGCCATTCCAGGCACTGGTGCTGACGCTCCCTTCAGATACTTGATGAGCTCTGGGTGACCGAGGGGATTCAGGACTGTCGAGTTCAGTGAGCCGTCGCTTTTGTTGACCGGAAGGGAGGAGCGCTGACTCTGGACAGGTGGCAATCCCTCCTGCTTGATGAAGGAATGTGCGGGAGCACGGTAATGGTTGTCGTCTGGCTGGCCAACGAGGACCAGAGATGTGCGGCCTTCGCTGTCGACAAGGGGGTGGGGAGTTCTGCAAGTTACACAAGAGGCGGGGAATCAAAGAGAGGCAAAGATGCTTACATTCTGTTCTAGTGGAACCCCAGCCCAACTAATTCAGCAAGCGAGCGGCACTTCTTGCGCCCATATTTCTCGCTCTTGTCCTCGGAGGACAAGAGTCCCTCGCCGAGTAGGCGCCCAGAGCGACGGCAAGCTTGGCGGTGTCGAAGGAAGGAGCGTGCACCGGCTCTGCCGACTGGATGTGCTTGCGAAGAACGGAAGGGCGGGCGATGTACCCTTCCTCTTCGATCAGGCGCTGGCGCTTGACTTTTCGGCGACGGTGGGCCCCAGTTTGGGCGGAGCTGGCAGCGACAACATCGTCGGAGGAGGGGGACGCACGTCTTTTGCGTGGGGATGGTGCGGGGGGCAGGTCGTCGAATCGGATCGACTTGGTTCATGGGGTCCGGCGGCTACTCTTCGTCCGTGGTTGAGAGGGTTGGGCGGCCATTCCTCATCGATGTCGGTGAGGTCCTCGTCAGGCTCGTGGCCCTCTTGATTATCGCACTCGGCTGCCACAGCTTGCGAGAGAAGAGGCGCGAAGTTGATCGCGCCCGTCCACGCGCTGAAAATTGCCCCGCTTCGCATCTGTGGGGGCTATGAGCAAAAAAAACGCGTGTCAAATGCGGAGCTTACCTGCCGAGTGTTCAAATTCCAGAACATCGCGGCTGCGGGGAAGGAAAAACGCGTCAGTCAAAATGAGTGGCACAGTGCTATCCAGGCGGAGAAGGAGTCCAGCGCGTTCCAGCCAGCATTAAAAAACTCACCCGAGATCAAGAAAAGACGCGTCTTGAGAGGCGGTGGGTAGAGCGCGGTGCCTCAGCGCATTGATATTTTTGTTGATGGGAATGATCCTCTCCCGCCGCGGCCGCAAGAAAACACGCGGCGGTTGAGGACGCTGTGAATGAGAATATTGCGCCTGCTGCCATGGGCCAGATGGTGCGTCTTCTTTTTGGATTCCTTCATCCACCGAAATGAACTGATTTCTTAGCAGACGAATAAATTACACAAGAAGCGTTCCAACGAAACAAAATAGCCCTCGAGATCCATCCTCACGCTTACTCTGCTGCAGCTGGAACTCCGACAACGGCTGGGGCCTGGTCTGGGTCAAATTCTGCTAGATCATCACCCATCCATTTCCCCGGGGTCTTCCAGCGGGCCTTGGCGGCGTTGTGGTGGGCAGCAATGGCTTGAAGGGTAGGAACCTGGGGAAAAAGTCAGTCAGGCGTGAAAGAGTCAGCTGGACAATGGATTCTGACCGAAAGGATAGGTCGCTGGGGTCCCCGCGGAGGGTGCTGTGCATGTGCTTTTCGAGACCAAGCCACGCAGGCACCGGGGAGTCTTAGGCGTCTTCCCGAGGCCTGGACGTGATGCAGGCAAGGCATGTTTGGCTTGACGCAAGGGGAGCACACGAGCTACGCTGGCTTGAACACGATGCTGAACCGGCAGATACAGCGGGCACGTACCAAATGATGCACCCTCTTGCCCATCTCCTTCAGACCCTGGTCCTTCGCGAACAGCTGCAATTTATGGTTCACGTAAAACTCGAGCCAGTTGGCGGAGCCGAGGGGTGCTGGTGGCGCAAGAATGTCGTCAATGTTGGGGACGTAGACTGTTGCGCTTGCATGTACCCTGGAACGCCGGGCGATCTTGGTGGGGCGGGCAGAGGGAGGTTCCGGAGGATTAACCGTCACATCCGGCCACTGCTGCACGCGACACTGCGGCGGCGACGACCGGAGGCGGCAGAGTGGGGGATCAGGAGCCGGCTCAGGGGCCATTTCCAGATCTGCAGGGGCGTGGATGTGGGTTTCCAGAGGCGGTTCGTCATTCGGGACAGCGGTCGGCAACGGGACTAGTTCAAGAGCATCTAGACGACTCTGCAATTGTAGCAGCTCTTCGTTCAGTTGGCTCCTGGCCGCGACCGCTGCATCCCGCTCGACCTTCGTCGATGTATCAGATCTCTCACATCTTGGTCCAGGGTGTAGAAGCATACCTTCTGCGACTCCAGTTCCCTTTTGGCAGATTCCAGCATTTGGGACATCTGTGAATTGCGGGCTGCAGTGTCGTCGGTCTCCAAGCGGAGACGCTCAAGCACCTGGCTCACGTCTCAGGGATTCGCCGAAGATTAAAACGAAAGCATTCACCTCACAGCCTTCATTGACGGCCTGGGCCAGTTGTTTTTCGAGCTGGTCTACATTTTCTGCTGTTTTGGGCGCGTCCTGGACATTGCAACCCGTGATAAGCACGCGTCGGAAGGCCAGGAGAACACTCACCGCGATCCGCTCCTGCGTCCACTTATCACGGACTAGCTCGACATCTTGCAACGCTGATTGAAGCTGGGCTTCAGCCGCGGCCAACGTTTGCCGTACACCCAGGAGTTCAGCCTGTGCTGTTTGACGAACCTGGGCTTGCGTATTAGAGATCCTGGACGACGGCGGGAAAACCCATTATCACTTCGAAAAGCGCCGCGTCGGCTTCCCTGCGGCCCTGTGCCCAATCTCTTCGTGCCGTGAGCAGCTGAAGGCGAGCCACGAACCACTGAGAGTCCAAACACCGATACAACGCTTACCTCCTGATGCACCTCCGCAGCCTCTGCTCGGACCCACTCCAGCTCCTTCCGCCGCGACGTACAACTCTGCCCGAGACTTGTCGTAATTGTCACGGAGGTCGCGAATCTCAGCAACACTTGCGGCGCGGACTCGCTTCAGCTCGGCCTGCGACTGGGCGCGCCGTTGGGACAGCTCGCGGGAGCTTGCGGCGAGCTCTTCTCGTAGTCCCGCCACCTCATCCCGAGCTCCTTCCAGCTGCTCGCCCAGCCGCTGGGGCATCTGCGGCATGCTGCGCCTCGAGCTGCTTGATGCTGTGATGAGCACTGGCCTCCAGTTCGCGGCACAAGGTAATTAGTTGTCCGCTCGGGGATGCGAGTTTCGCTGTCGCTTCGACCAGTTGCTGCTCAAGGGGGGTATTTTTTCTCTTGCTAGTGCCAGGTATTCGGCCACCGATGCGGACGCGTTGGATGACATGATTAGCGTTGTAGACAGTGACCGTGCTATAGAATGCTGTGCTGTAGTTGGCTGTGCTGCTCCTGTATTCACCTTACAATGTCAACGGCCCGTTACAGAATCTCGAAAATGCCGCCGGTCACTTCGAAAACGACATCCACGTCTGCTGTGTCTCCTCAAGGAATACTCCCAGCCTGGGACTTCGCGGTCGGAACCGTCAGGGCCCCAGTTTTTGTCTTGGACGCAACTTGGACGTGTCAGTGTCGATCTGCTCCATTGTTCCTCCGGTTCCACCCGCTCTTCCTCTTTCTTCCACCGATCTTCCACACGGATAGGCCAGCAAACATCTCATTCTTTGTGGTGCGGAAGTAATTGTTCACCGCGTCGCCGGCCATCTTGTCGGACAGAATTGAGGCCTAGGACATCTGCAAGATTCCGGATGTCGTTCCAGATTGGCAGTACTTGGTCGGCCATTGAGGTACAAAGCCCCCACTCTTACCACCCAAGAGATTGCGCGGACGGCTTTCATCGTCGGATTAAAAAATGCAAAATCTTCCCGAACTTGGAGCAGCAAAAGTTTTTTTGGCCACCATCCTTCGAAGCTTCGTCCTTGAAACAAACGCAGGTTGCTGGTTTCGTGACGCGCTGGATGAAGGTAATTTTTGCAGAAACGGGTCGACTAAGAAATTACTGACAAGAGATTAGATTCGCTGCCAGACCACTTGTTCATGGATCTGTGACTTGTCCATGGTACCTCCTCGATGAATCTCGGAAAATACTGTTCTCCGACGATGCCTCCCGAGACTCATAGGAGTTCCTTTTCGCGAGCTTTCCTGGATCCGGGTGCGGCAGGTTCTTGTTATCGGTTATGGTCGGTAGGTTCGCCCTTGGTCTATCCCGCTCAATCACAGCATTGAGTGCAATCAGTCCAGCCTACACAGAAGAAAAATTTCTGTCGCCGTCGCGGACGAAGAGACTAAATAATTGACGGCTCAGACTTGATATAAAATGGACCATTTGGTCCGGACAATTAAAACCCGGTTTATAAACGGCTTTAATACAAGACGCTATAGGTCTCAGCTCCCCGACGAGCTTAACCTCCACGGATTTCCGTCTGTGGGTGAGATAGTCTGAGACCTATGGTAACTGCTTTACGGCTTTATTACGAGCTCCTCTTCATTGATGTCTGGGGAGCCGATCACGATATTTCGTCTTAAATGTTCTAAGCTATCCTTGCACTCAGGACGATGAGCTCAAAACAAACGGTGATGCGCCCGAATCACGCCAAAACTATGCCAACCGTCGATCACTTCATTATTAGCCGCCCCA
>JARKIC010003295.1:0-27323 GCA_029378375.1 Mycena olivaceomarginata | reverse complement strand
TACCTTGTACATTCATTGCAAGGACCGCTGATGTACTGTTAATTTATGTACAGGGCGAATAGCCGTGTATTTTTGGTTGTGATACAGAATAACTACTGCGATGGATAGATACTAGTTGATAATGTTTGAGCAGCGAATCGTTATAGCGAGCCGTTGATGTTTATAGATAGAGTTTTTTTCTAGCCTGAGTTTATGTGAGCTACAAATATAAATTGGCATTCAGGAGGATAGAGTCCAGTACAAAATCCGGACATGTGGGTTTTGCGTGCATTCAAGAACTGTCACTGCGAACACGGAGCACCAGCGCCATGTCTCTAGGTTGACTGGGTAATAATAGTGTTATTCGCGTGATTCTTCGGATAGGTGGCACAAATATAGTTTCACGGTGCGTGTGTTGAGCCACTCGCATGGTGTCTTCGAACACGGAAAACAATATATTGAATCAGCCGTTATTTGCGTTGAATTTCTTGGTTCAAAAAATAAATAAAAAATGCGCGTCTTCGGCAGCCTCCTGAAGCGCCGCAAGCGCGGAAGATTGGAATCGGACATCAATATATTGAAATCAACTTGATGTTACACAAAATAAATTACGAACCGAGTCAAATAAACTTGATGACAGGGATTTTGACTGCAAACAAACAACTGACCTGTCACAACAGCAAAAAAAGGCTCGGTGATGTCAATGAGCGATGCAAGCGGGAATAACTGATGATTCCGTTGGAACAATTAACCTTCTTTTCAAGCCGGACGGCGGATTCATTCACTTGGAAATACATAAATGATTCTTAACACCGTTGAGAAGCGGGTGGGGTATTGTGGATAGCTGGAAGGCAAATACCAAATGTACAAATTAGCAACAAAAAACATAAGAATAAGTAGACAAAAATTAAAGTATGAGTCATGCGTGCACCAGCATCGGCCTCCCCCCAAGCTAATTCGTGAATATTGGCCCTCTGTGACAGACCTGGTACTGGGGCACCTGAACATTTATTCAAAATCGCTCAAATTGCAACGTGGTATAATGTACTACACTACATTACAACATCCATCTCATGAGGGCTAATGCTAGCCTGGGCAGTTAGCTAAGAGGGTATGATGTGTCTCGGACCATTAGAAAGGTGCTGGACAACAATCCTGGTAAAGGGTTGAAGTGAGAAGTTGCTAATGTAGCAACTGCAGAAAGTGCCCAACCGTCCTGGAAACAGATTGGGGCTCTGCACATCCCTGGCTAAGGATGTATTGACGAGGGATTATCCTTCTGAACAAGGGGCTTGCCATTTGATATCATCTGGTATCTTCAGGACTGCCAAGAGAAGGTTGAACTTGGTCAATCTATCAATTGACTATGAAACCATACTCAGGTACCAGGAAGCGACAACTATCACGGTTTTCAGACAAATCAGTTAAGGGGTTCAAAGAGGAACCGAAGTGGGTGGATGATTACCGAGGTGGGTAACGGTGGGGCTGACAAGGAAGTCGGCTAAAAAGTTGACACATCAACAATATCCCATCACAATCGTTCTGAGCGGTGTAGATCTTGACTCATCACTAAGCTCAGCTCATTGATG
Organism: Mycena olivaceomarginata; assembly: GCA_029378375.1. Lineage (NCBI taxonomy): Eukaryota > Fungi > Basidiomycota > Agaricomycetes > Agaricales > Mycenaceae > Mycena > Mycena olivaceomarginata. The sequence goes on along the minus strand of JARKIC010003295.1, from coordinate 25,755 downwards.
TTCCTTATAAATCTGTTTGGTTTTTACTAATCTCTTGATATTCGACAGGAGTTCTTCGGCTAGCTGCCATACCACTAGTCATATACCCTGAACCCTGCCACGTGTTTGTATCTGTCTCACTTATATTTAGATTTCTGTAAAGTATTTAAGTGGATAGTTGTGGGAAGGAAGCCAGTGAATCTCACCCCACCTGTTGGACATGAAGCTACTAGGCTTCTCACTTAACCGGTGATTAGTAATTCATTTGGAGACACCCAGAAGCTAGACCAAGTTTTGTTTGTATTCCCTTGAAATATCATCTGTGTTGGATTTGGATCTTTATAAACTACATGTGGACATATTGAATAAATGGAACAGACACGTGGAATATAAGGAAATAGATCGGACTTGACAATTGGTGTATAATCTCGCAAAGATTAGCAACCGCAGATACTATTAAGAATTGGAATTTCATAAGAATCACTTGCATTTCACATCGGAGTACCATATCCAAACCCAGTCCCACATCACACAAAAACCGTTGACATAAAATCTTGTCTGACTATCTGCAGTCGCACCTAGAACAGCTTTGAGCAATTTATCTATATGACTTGTGGACCTATAAAGTCTTGCGTTCAAAAAGAGAACTAGAGTTCAAATTGCTACAATCTATACTGGATTGGAACCCCGAACTTGCACGAGGATTATAGTGTTTGAGTTGAACAATTACATTATTGAACCGTGTATTCATTTACAAGGTTTCATTTGTGGTTATTTCACCACTAGCCCCATAGTCACAGTTTCATCGGAAACCCTGGGGTGAAGGGCTAGAAAAATTGAGGGTGATAAAGATTGGAATTTTAGTTCACTCACAATCAGATCTCCAACAATACCAAAGTCATCCCACAGTTCCTTCAATGTACAGGCTTCAAGTAGAACAGCAGTATGTTTGTGCAAGCATTGTGTACTCTGGTGGTTAAGATCGTCTGCAGGTGACAGGCAACTGGTCGAAATCAATAAGAGGAGGCTTACTTTATAGACGAGTAACTTACTGTGGACACCATCCCTGCACAATGCTTGTGAGAAGTGCTTGTTCAGGATAATCTGCAATGTATGGCCCAATCCTGTATATTGTCAGCAATGGCCTCTGGGTCAGCTAAACAGCGAGTAACCCAGCAAGAACCCCAACCAGGATAAACCCGATATATGCCAGCAGCTTGTGTGTTCCCCGAGCAGTAGGACCAACCGTACAGCGTCCTCTCTAGGAGGCCGTATGCCGTAGGTTGGGATGCGAGGCGGAACCTGGAACAAGTCGAAGAGGGTGTGATATCCACTCAGGTATAAAACCCGGGGCATGGATGCAACCCATAATATGATGTAGAGGAAGCAAATCTAGAGTCTACTATATTGCCCGTATATCTGGGGGATAGTTTACTGGCTAATACAGAGTACACAGCTGGCCTTTATACATTTTAGAGAGAAGTAAAGGAGATAGACGGAATGAATAGGAACAGTAAAGGGTGGGAGCCTGAGTAGTGAATGGCCAATGGCATAGAAGGCATTCTCAACCATGGGTATTATGACCTGCTACCGGGGCTAGTCCATATTTATTTCTCCAGCACACCATAAGGTGTGCTTAGTTGTCTTGGTTTCCATCTTTCTGACTGATCAAGTCAGTCTCAGTCAAGTCCTATTCGACATCTGAATCAAGTCCCGCACTTCACAAGCTCAGTGGAACTCATAGTAAATATCAAGCAGATTGAGAATATAGCGTGGCGCTATACTGACAGACCAGTATAGTGACCAGTGAAATATAGTGCGGCGCTATTCTGTAGTGTTGATCCTCATCAATCATATCAGTCATCCTTGATGCGAGGCCCACATCTTTCTAACGATCAGATCTGCCCGAGTAACCACAGTGATGGTCAACTCAGTAACATGTCTTCATCCCAATCTAATCAGTTGGACTTATACACAAAATCAAGTGGCGTGATATCTCCGCCAGCCCTAATGTGGTTGTACCAATTCTGACTTCGTATATCTTGTTTTAATAGTCATCAGACTATTCAGAGGCCGTTGAAGCGGCAACTCAATAATTCTGAGTAGTTCCCTGATGTTTCACCTCCAGCGCATAAGATAATGGTTTACCGCCACCACCTATAGCTCAGTGTAGAATATCATAGTGAGGACGTAACAGCCTTTGGGCTGCCTTGTCAAGTCTACTCAATCCTTCATAGTTGATTTGTTACACTGACTTTTGGTCATCAATAGTGTAGCCTACCACCCCAGGGAGGGTGTATGCCCATAATCTAATGCCTCACTTCTGCCCACTAATAGGTTCAAAATGAAATGAAAACCGGTGTTTTCATGCATGTTTTGGTACACACCCTATCACACTGGGGGCAAAAAGGAATGCATATGAAAACCATATGTGTCAAATGCATATGGTCCGCAAGTGGAACAAATGTCACAAAGCTGCCTTTGACAGACAAAGGGCAGCTTTGTTGCATGCTTTGTGCTCCTGTGTGGGGGAACAAAGCATGTGCCAAAGGCAGCCCTTGAAAGTCAAAAGCAACCTTGTGCATTTGGCATCAAGTGCAGACCATATTCGTTTGACGCATATGATCTTCATATGCATCAGTGATTGCCGCCACTGTCAAAGGCACATACAAGAACCCAGCACAGGCTGCACAGGCTCTGTGATGGAACCTGTGAAGTGCTGATTGCACGGATCCTGGAGTGTTTTGCCGCGAACAACACGCTGAAGGAGGATAAGCGCTACATCAATTTGTGGATGTGTTGATGCCGTGCAGCCGTCTCCGCTGGGGAGGAGGAGCAGCAGCAGCAGCACAACATGCTCACCGACATTCAAATGTTGCTGGTGGATCTTCACAGACGGATGTCAATAGAGCACCTTCCCCACTTCCTCATCTTCCCGTGGTTCCTTACACGTTCCCAGATTCGTGGACACCCTGCCATCCCATACGTCACACTTGTTTCCACACTCAATAGCGCTGCAACAATACAACATATTACTTTAGTATTACTTGCATTAGCATTCTTTAGTTTACTGTATATACTCCATAGTAGACTCGTTGACACCGTCACCGGTGTCATGAGAATGCATTGCTAAATATTTGCTACCATTGTGTTTTTGAGTTTGCCCTTGATAAGACCATGTCCCATTGGTGTCTATCTAGCATGTAAATTAGTATTCCTGCCTGTCTCTGTGCCCCTCACCCTGGGTGGGCTTAAGGATTTGAGGTTATAGTGCATCGGCGCTACTCATAGCCGAGTTTCGGCAATGTTGGCAGCCGTGTGACACCCGTGACAAAATTTTGCAAAGGCACCGAAAACAGCCTCAAAATGTGTCTCCCGCCGGCATCTGCACGTCTCCCTCCCTTGGGAACCTACAAATCTGAAAAAAATCACAGAAGCAAATTATATGTATGGCTCCTCCTATCCCAAATTTTGGGTGAATCCGAGCCGATACACCCACATAATCGGCCCATCAAAAAACTTTTGCAAAGGTACCCCTTCAATAGTATAGGAAGAGAAACTAGGTTAGGGCCTGACTTGGATATCCATTGGATGATTTTCCACGATATTATATGTACATTGCTCGCTCAAATTCCTTCGGGAAAAGACGGGAAACAATCTTTCAGCGTCTCGAAGGTGATCAGTAGACACTAGAAATTTATCCAGTCTATTGTGGTGGAGGATTTATCCATGGCGAGCGTGGGAAATCATCCAAATGATGGGAATAGATATCCAAGTCAGGCCCTAAACTAGGTACATTTTTAGATATTTGTGGGATGTGTTCGAAGGGATATTGGAATCTTGTATATCTACTAGAACATCTGGAATAAGTACCCCTCTCATGTTAGAAGGTTTGCAGCTTCCCACGGCAAATAAACGAGGATTTCTTTTAGGAGGCTGAATATTCTTGCTGCAATCCTAGGGTGCAGCGGCGTGCACCAACAGAGATCATGCTAGCCAAGGAGACTGTAAACCCAACTCCGAAAACACGAGAGTTCCAGGAACAAGAAGCTACTGACCAGGTAGGGCTGCACGCTGTGCCCATCGCCCTGGTTCTACGGGGTCTGATGAAAGGCTTTGCTTCGGTCCGTCTACTGCTGGAGTACTACTGATAACATGGACCAACAAGTGGAATGCAGCAGTACAAGCCACAACCACTAACCGAATCTACATCCTTGTTCCCCCTGGTTGCACAAGCTTAGACGTGCCAACCAGTATTCATGCATTTTAGACTTCTTCACAAAACTGTGAAGGAGTAGAAAAGGGACACAGATACTTCAGTTCGACTGGTTGAAGCCCTTAATCAAGCGCTCAGAACGAGAGCACTTGACTAATGGCATGCAAGACTGTTGCGGTGGGATTAAGACCCTCTCTTGGCATAGCCAACCGAGTGCGTCAATCCAACACCAATCCAAAACCAACCCCAAATATAAGCCTTCCAAGGCTGCTGATTGTTTAAGGTCCCTTTCAACCGTATTCCATAATCCCAAATAATAAGCCTTCCAAGGCTGCTGTAGTGGTGCCGTGTTCTCAATCCAAATCCCAAATCCCTTCACACATCTTAATCACAATCCCAAATTATATGTTTTACTTCCACTGAAGGCAAGACATATAATCACATTGTGCAAACGAAGTAAAGCTCTTAATAGAACCAGTCCAGGATCACAAGTGCGGACTACCCATTGTAATACAAGCCCTAGATCCAAGTCTCTTAATTGAGACCAGGACCTAGCTCCTATAGATCTGCAATTTAACTCCTTGTTTCCGATCGGTTCTCTGACTCGACTGAACTCTCAAGCCAAATAGTGCTGTCCTGCAGCCTGAACCATTGGATTCGGAAAGCACTGGTTCTCCCCTTTCTGTGGATACCCAGAACTCCCTGATCCACCAAGTGGTTCCCAAGATATAACCTCGTCAATTCTTGATCAACCCAAGAACCCAAATTGGGACGGCAACGGGGTTGAACCAAATTAATGGTCAATCTCCCTTGATTAACACCTTCAGATTCAAGGAGCATTGGGTATCAGCTTTCTGTAGATACCCTAATCTCCCTGAACCGCCCAGTAGTTGTTGAGATATATAGTGATGAAGCCTTGCCCAGGTCAAGAACCCATATTGGGATAGCAACATTGATCGGTGATTATCATGTGTCCAGACACGTCCCCAGAATAGTCCAAATCAACCACAACAAGGTGATTAAATCCCACAGATCTATCTCTGCTGATAGAGACACTTGTTCTTCAGAGTGGATGTTTAAGTTCTCTGATAATTGTTGGCCCCACAGAGCCTTAATCAAGTGATTATAAGGACTCTATTATTAAACCCATTGAATCGAGCCTTAATCAGTATGGGAGGTTCTGATTAATGTTCTCTCGGGCAGGCTGATTAAGCCCTCATGCAGGATGTGCCTGATTAACCATTCGGGACTCATGTTAATCCTGGAGATGTACATCTAACCTGGTAATGCACAGGAATCCCAACATTAGCAAGATTCCAGGCACGGCCAGATAGCCTGCTTATCACCGGCAACAGGCATACTGTCCCGTTCTGTGGGTTCTTTCGCTGCATTTTTGACGGCTGTTCCCGTCGAAAATGGCCGTCGACGGGTCGACGGGTCCTGAAAACACACTATAAACGGTTGAATATGCCATGTATGCCTTTTGTGAAGCATGTTCTGTGCAAAGGTAAGCCCAATACACAATTTAGGACACATCTTATGAACTTACTTGTGAGTTTAAACAGGCAAAATGATGGCCGCCGTGTGATGGACTGTTCCCGTTCAGGTCCCATCGAAACGACAGCCGTGCCCATGACGGGCACAACGTGCAGCCCTATGACTGGGAAAGCAGCGCGATCCAGCATGCCGATGATGATCATTTCATTCTGAATCTTGCCGCACTTCACAATTTTGCTCGTGTCTGCTGTGCGCTGTGAAAAGGACCGCGGTGTCAGTATCGAAAGATATGTGATTCGAATTCGACTTCGTTCGTCCTCTAGAGGGGAAGGTACAGTCGAATGATAGAGCGCAAGGTCGGTGCGCGAATCGGCCTTGTATGAGTGATGGGTGTGTGTGTGTGTGTGAACAGTGGTTCGTGGAGACCGTTCGTCTCCTAGGTGTGGACGTGTGCGGCGGACCTGTTGTTAGTGAAAACGGTAAAGAAGGTGTGAATGCCTATACCTGGTTCCCCGTACGAGAGTACTGGAACCCTAAATGTGTTGCCCTGTCTGCTTCCCTTTGTGCGCTCTTCCCCTTAGAACCAGCGCTGGAGATGCAATGTGTGTTGCACAGATGATGACACCGACGTCGTTTGGTCGATGGCGAGACGGTCGGTCTTGTTGGCTATGGACGGCGATTTGTATGTGATGGCTTCTCTCTGGGCCTGTTTTCTACAGAGCGAGGCTCGCGAGAACGGTGATCCTAATTGAGGAAGCCTGGGATGGTGACACCGGGTCCAGTGAGGAGGGACCCTGCTGACGGAGGTGTGAGAGGTGAGACGCCGAGGAACGAGCGAATGTAAGAGGTGTGGCCTGCCTCTGGCAGTGGGCAAGGAGGAGGGTGCATGAGAGGTACGAGTTCGGGGAAGGCTGGGAGTACCCCTTTAGATTGAGCTGATGTTACAAGAACAAGCTCCAGGTCGAACTCTGGCGAAGCAGAAGGGTTCGGAGGCCCGTTTGGTATGAGGCTCGTAAATGAAGTTGAATAAAAGTCTAGGAGAGGTACAGAATATCTACGACTAGGCTATGACTATATACTGTTCTGTGTATCTAATCATTGTAACTATCGTCAAGTTCAACCGTGAGCTATACCTTCCTAATAAGTAATCGTGAGTAAATACTATGATCCGAGCATAAGGCTTCGGCGTGGTAAACGACCGTAAGTAATGTTGTACTACTATATATAAACTGAAATGAAGTGTCTATGCGTTGCTTCCATCTGTTTGGCGTGTGTTCTTACCAAGAACATGCCGTAGTCCGCAAGGCTATTAGTAACCACCACATGTATACCTTGTGGCTTTGTAAATATAACCGTTCATGCATATAGCATGTGTTCCTGTTCGATCATACCAACCGATCGTGAATCCGATTCTTCGGTGGTTTCCTTGATCGTTCTTGTAAATATATCCATCTATGCATGTGGCATAGGTTCGTTCCAACGATCATTGTATTTGATCGTTCCGTTTTCAGTTATACTCGTGTTGAGTTAATAATATCTTCCCATGCTGTCCTGCATGTGTTCTTCGTCGAGTATTGTAAGGACTCCTCCTGGTACCATGGAACCGAGTGTATATCCTCATGTCGTTCCGTATGTCCTTCCACGTATGCGTGGGTGTATGTTGTCCAGCCTTCGTCTGTCGTAACTCATGTCCGAGTTCATACTGACGATCGAAAGCCTTGATCCGTGAAGGTGTTCGTACTCATGTTATCCTGTCGGTACGCTTCCTTCTATATATATCTTCTAAGCATCTATCGTCTTGATGCTTCCTCGATCGTGTGACTTAACACCTTGATCAGTATTCGTGTGAGGTCTTGGCTAGCCTGCCTTAACCCTCGTGGTCTCTTGTCGTTTAACTTACAGCAGTGTCGTTCTGCATCCTGGTGTTCTTCCGTGATCCGGGATATCTAGGATCTTATCCTGATCTCTTGATCTAGAGTTCTTCAACGTTCCTGATAATGTTTCCACTATCTCATCTATATGCGCTCATTATGCAACACTCTCAGATATCCCTTATCTGTATGTGCTTGTTGTGCTGCGCTCTTAGATAGGCGTTGGAACGATAAGATTTGCATCGAATCGTGACAGCTGAGACCAGTACAGAAAGTGGGGAAAAATGCCCCGAAAGCTACTTCTGCAGGTCGGAAGGTACTGACTACTCCTACTAAATGCGCTCCCTTTTATACCTCCTTGACGACTTCCCACGTTTCCAGAGGTGCCATGCGGGTCGCAGGTGTTTCCAGGGGGCAGGGGATGTCATGAGGTGTTTCGGGGTGCATACACGGCAGGAGAACGGGCGCCTCTGCTGAGGAGACCAATTGTCTCTGGGTGCGCGCGAGGCACAGTGAGGCCAAAGGACCTTGGAATATGTCTAGAGCTCCAGGCACGGCCTGGTGGTTGCGTCGGCGGGTCCTCGAGTGCTCAGGAAGGGGGAGAGACGGGTGGTCTCCCCTCAGCTAGTTGATGCGTGATGTGAAGTGGGGGACGGGCTGTGTCGGGATATCCTCTGCCTCGTCCAATGGGTCGGTATCAGGCACGCGGTAGGTCCGTCCGGCGCTAGGGGTCGTTCAGGAACGGAAAAGAGGGGAGGTCGTCCACGCACTACGGGGAACTGGTCATATCCTATCCGAGTAGTGATGAACGCGATTCAGCTCATATGGTCAGAACAACACATTAAATTGTGGATCCTTCCCAAGGGCCCAATGCATTATTTCTGGGTGCTACCCCACATAGCCACAGCTATGTTCTAGGAGTGATGTACACCTATTGATGGTGCTGTACACCATTGATGACACCTTCGGCACTGCAGCGCCGCAGGCACGAAAAATTGTAAATAAACCCGCAATATATTAAATAAATCCAGTGAGTTCCGGCTATTGTATACCCGCGCTGCAGTGTGATATCACGTGATCATATTCCAAGAAACAGCCGCCAAAAAGCGCACAAAAATGGCCCCTCCGCTTTCCCTGTGCCTGGCTCTACCTAAACCTTCTCTACATCTTCCTCCATATCTTCCCCCTCCTCGTTTGCGTATGGGTCCATCAAGATCTCCTCAATTTCCTCAGCAGGCACCCCCTGCCGCTCCAGCGCGGCCCGCCTTCTTGCCTGCTTCGGATCATCCACAGGCCGGGGCTTGGTAACGGGGGAAGCGGGGGGTGTGGGCGGAGGCAGTGGTGGTGACGTCAGCGTGATCGTGGGGGGCTGGATCGGCGGCGGGATTGGGCTCGGTGGGATTGCTGGCAGGGACAGCAGGATCGGGCTCGGCACCGCCGCTGGCAGGGGCATCAGGATCGGGCTCAGCGCCGCTGGTAGGGGCATCGGGATCGGGCTCAGCGCCGCTGGTAGGGGCGGGATCGGGGGCGGGATCGGGCTCAGCGCCGCTGCTGGCTGCAGCGGGATCAGGCTCAGCGCCGCTGGTAGGGGCAGGCTCGGGGGCGGGATCGGGCTCAGTGCCGCTGGTAGGGGCAGGCTCGGGGGCGGGATCAGGCTCAGCGCCGCCACTGGCTGCAGTGGTGGCACCAGCGAGCACCGCGTTCACAGGCCCGGGGCCGGTCTTAGGGGCAGCACTCGTGTCGGGAGCGACACCGCCATTGGCATCGGGGCTGTTCTCACCGCTAATGGCGTTCTCCGTCCCATCTGTTTCGGGCATCCTTAAGAAAAAGCCGAAGTCAGCCTCCCACCGAATCAAATCCCGTCCGCTGCAGACCCATAACTTACCCATTCATTTTCCTCAGCACCCATTTGACATCTCCCACCGCCTCCTTCCATCCTTCTGACTCCTCCTGCAGCCTTTCCCTCCACCACTTCAGGCAGATGAGAACGTTCAAGAACCCGTTCAGGCCAGGCAGATCCATCGACGACCAACATCCATCCGTGCGCGGCATTGGTGTGATCTCCTTGCGCCACGGCGGGTTGATCTCCCGCCACCACTTTGTCCATGACGCCGCGAATTCCTCGACATCCTTGATGTTGGGCTTTCCGGTTCTGGCTCTCTGTACCCACGCGCTGACCTGTACTGGTCGCAATTTGGCGGCATGTCCCTTGGTCTAGGATGGACGAGTCAGCATCTGTATGTACCATCCCCTCGGTATATTAGCAGGAAAACTTATGGGCGACACAAAGCCTTTCTTCTCTTCGCGCTGAAACCACACCTCTACCAGCTCCATCCATTCCGGGCCGAAGTTCTTCTCTTCCAACAACGCGCGTGCCTTCCGGGCCTATTCCTTCACAGCCACTGGCTTTGCCACAGGTTTTGCACGCTGCGGGCGGGGGTCACCCGCTGCAGGTAGATCCCCATCCTCTTCAAGTTCTTCATCCTCATCCTCTTCATCGTCATACCCGCCCGCCCTCCTCGGCCCTCTCTCGCTGCCGCTTTGACTTCCGCCCTGCGTTCTTTTCCCCTCGTTTGCGTTTTTCGCCTTTTTTCGAAGGCAGCCCTATCGCCTCCTCAAAAGTCTTGTTAAGGCCGAGCCGCACGAATGTTTCGTTGTTCAGCGCAACATTATTCTCCTGCTGGAGTTCCCATGTGCTCATGCGCTGGAATCGCCATGCCTCCCTCTGTGGATCCGGGTGTAGCATTGCCTTGCGTCGAAGCGGCGATCGCACATCCAAGCCCGCAAAAATATCTGCCGAGGGCATGGGCTCTCCGCCCTCGTCATCTCTTGGCTGGTGGTCCACATCCATCCCGTCATCGTCTGATGCCAAGCCAGCGACGGCAGCAGCGGGAGCAGTAGCGGTGTTGGGACCAGCGGCAGGCGCAGTTGGAGCAGTGGTGGCGGCGTCAGGAGCAGCGGCGTCGGCGTCGGGAGCAACAGTGTCGTCTGCGTTGGGAGTAGCAGCGGCAGTGCCAGGAGCAGCGGCGTTGGCATTGGAAGCAGCAGTGTCGGCGTTGGGAGCAGCGTCGGGAGTGATAGGAGCGGTTGGGTCAGTCGCCTGGTGCTCGCTTTCATCTAAGATAATTTTCAGCCTATGTATCAGCTTACCCAGAAAGGAAATCACTTACGGGCCGCCCACACAAACCGCGAAAACCCTTGCAAAGTTGAGTGGTAGATCTTGTCGTCCCATTTGGCAAATGTCTTTCCCTCGCTCCCCGCTGTCTTCCCCATGTTCAGCCTGATCACGAAGCGAATCAGCACGTCTTTTGGGAAACAGAAGATCACGGCATCTTATGCCACTACTTGGATATCAGCCTCTGGGTTTGTCGACACGCGTCCGGCAAGCAGTGTAAGCTTGTACCCCGTGAATTCGGAAATGGAGACAAGTAGGGGCACAACCACAGCTGAAAACCGCTCCCACGCGCTGCACAAAACACAGCTCAAAATTCAAAAACGACCTATCCGAACACGAACAAACTTACATCTCTTGCTCTTCTTCGTTTATAGAGGGAAGACCTTCGACTGCACTATTGTGCGCCTCCATCAGCGCCACATGCTCCGCGGTCGCCTCAGCCCGGATCCGACATTTCACCTCCTCGCTCTCGTCCTTGAACAAGGTAAGTGCGATTTGGCACTGAACATTCAAGCAATCCTTCTTCGCCATATCCGCATGGTCTGCCTTGTACATGGCCATGACCTTGTGTGCAAACTCGGGGTGCACCATATAGAACTGGTGGTCCGAAGTGCGCTTGGGAGCGGGACCCGTGGGCCGGCGTAGGTGTTTCAGAAAAGGGATCCACGGATTCCCCGCGAGACCGACTGAAGTGCGTTGGCGGTTAAACCAGTTTTTTATTTTCTGCTTACAAGCATCAGAGACTAGGAAAACACGTGTCAAAACGCGACATTGCTGACCTGTTGAGTCCCTGCCACCGTTGCTGCTTTCTGAGCTTCTTCCTCAGGCGTCAACATCTCCTTGTCGAGTTCCGGTGCGACCCAATCGTCGCTAGTATCCACCATAATCGGACCCGCAATGTCTTGAGTAAGAGGGGAGCGCCAATTAAAATTGGCCCAGTATTGCGGGAACACACGATCCCATAGCGCAGATGTCGTCTTCTTCCGCGAGCACTCCATGTACTTGTCAATCCAAGACTCAAGAAAAACGGCGCATTGGCCATGGAAATTGCCAGGATTCCCTCTCTTTTTGGCTGGTTTGGCGGCGGTGGTGGCCATTGAAAAAAGAATTAAGCCCCGTGAATGCGTGATAACCCGTGATTGCGTGATGCACTCACAGCATTCACCATTTCGCATTATGGCTGATCCAGATTTTATGGCCGATCCAGATTTTATCGCAGCGCGTTTCGCTGCAGTTCAACGTAGTCTCGATATGATCCGCGAAGCCAAAACCGAGCGCGAGCGTGTCGGGTGGGGAGATTGGTGGTGCGACAAAGTCCGAGCACAAGAAGGTTACTCTATTTCACACTTGTTCTTTCCTTTCGAAGACTCATTTTTTTCTAGCATTGGCCCAATACGCCCGCGAGCGTCTCCCAAAAATTCGGCGCGCAGATGAGCGACGGGCCACCCGACGTTTGTATGTCAGCCGCATACCCGAATATGCGCTCCAGCGCGCCGCCTTTCCCAGCGCCGAGTCGGGGGAACCGCACAGAGGTCAGAAATGGGGGCATGATCAAGGATGGGGAGATAACGCAGGCGCCGAAGCACCTGCTGTATGGGGCACTGGAGAGTGGGGGCGCACCGACCCGGCATGGCAGGATCCCGGTTTTTGGCTGACACCGGAGCGAGACAATATTTCACCCATCTTAGTGCCTCGCGGACTTCCTGTCTACCTTCTTTGAATCGCGAGAATTGCTTTCGGTATCATGGGAACCTGAATTCCAAAAGTAAATTTACATTTTCCATTGCAATATACATTTTTTTTCCGGATTCCGTATGATACATGATACCAAGAAAGTCAAGAAAGTCAGATCGTATAGAAGACATGTTTACCCAGCAAGTGATAGAATTCCTCATCGCTCTTCACCTGAATCCAGTGCATGGCCTGGTTGTGCATCATAATCATCGCCCCTGATATGGGCACGCAGCTTGTGGACGTTGCGCGAGCTCATGATTGATGCCTGGCCGAGATGGAGAATGAAGAAGTGGTCAAGCGCGTCAATCCTATCAGGATCGTGAATACTGATATAATGACCGAACTGGACACTCACCGCTGGGCAAAGAACTTGTTAACCCCGGCGATGGCCCACTGCTTGGGTGGACGCATCCTGGCACTAGGATCCACGACACCCATCCTTGCGAATGCCTCCACGGGGTCCATCGTCGCGAGAGGACTCGGCGGCACGCGAGGCATTGCTTGGGAGCGAGCGGGAGGAGTTCCCGCTTGGGAACGCGCCCGGGAACGCACTCTGGAACGAGAAGTGGAGCTGGCTGGTGGGCGGCGGACGCGGTGTGGCAGGTGGGGCTGCCTCCGTTCGGGAACGCGGGGTGGAAGGTGCTGGCGGTGGTGGCTTGGCAGGTGGGGCTGCTGCCACTCGGGAACGCGTGGAAGGTGCCAGCGGGGCTGCTGGCGGTCTGGTGGAGGTTCTTGATTGTGAGGGGCAGCCCGCCTCATGAAAAACGTCGCAACTCTCATTCCAAATTTCGATGGCGGCGTTCCACGATCTGGCCATCCGAAAACGGCCCATCGAAACGCCGGCGACCTGCTTACGGGCACGAGCTCTGCCTTACTATTACAAAGAAGAAACCCAAGGAAGGGGATGTCTTACTCACTCGCTCGAGAAAACCCCACACACGGTGCCATTCGTGACCACATACACCTTCTTTCCTTGGGCGCAGTACGCCACGGGGTCTTCATGGCCCCGTTCGGGCCAGTATACCGGTACACAGTGGTGAGACCCAGTCAGAGGCGTTGAGAATGGTAGAAAAAGAAAGGCGAAGCACGCAAGAACTGTTGATGGCAGAACAAACCAAGAAATTTCTGGTCACATGAACATACATACATACTTCAATTTACCGTTCGTATTATGTTTTTCCATTTGGCAAGAGACGAAGTGCAAGAAGATGATTCAGGTACTCGAGAACAGTAGGTAGCTACCGAAAATTCAAAAGGCAAAACCAAAAGAATCAGAGTACGACACGCGGCCCTCCTCACGCGCATGCACTTCCTGGGGATGCTCCTCAGCTTGGGCTCGTCGGTCTGCCTGCAAATTGTGCCGCTTTAGCCAAGCATGGTGACCATGCTTTCGATTGTATGCTCTAACTGAAAATCTCAAAATAAGTAGAATGGTAGATACAAAAGACGCACTCGAGACGGATGATGCGCTGGCGATGTGCCAGGGCAGCGGCATTCCTGTATAATGAGAAGAAATGAACAGCTAGTTAAATCCAGCGCCACCAAGGCCATACTTCTGCCGATGTTTGCGGCTGGCCTCGCGGGCACGCTCAAGGAAAGCAGCAGCAGCCCCGCTGTCCTCTTGAGTGAGAACCTTCTTGCGGTACCTGTAGGAAAACAAGTGTTCGAGAATTGAGATGAGGGAGTGTCCCAGCCGAATCGACATATCGACATACCGAGCCATGCGTTCCCTCGCCTTCTCCCGTTCTTCCTCGAGGTTTCTGCATCTCAAAATTCAATAGCAGCATCGGAATGGTATTGAGCATTAACTTTTCACGATAACACGCCTGAGCCTGGCGCCTGGCGTCCATGGTGGCGGCAGAGCGTTGGGTCGCTTTAGCCGATTGGCGGCGGCTGGGTGGGTGTCAGAGAGGTTTAATGGACCGCAGAAAGGCAGAAGATTACGGGAGAGATGCTTGTGTGGCCGCTGGAGACTTTTGGGTCGAAGTACTGGAAGTTTTCTTGGGCATGGTAGTGGTCGAAGTTAGAAAGTTACCATAAATGAGATGCCAATTCGGGCACTCAAATAGAACAATGTGCCAATGGTTCTCCAGTATCGCAAAAATCTGAAAAATATATATGTGAGAGATTAAGGCAAGTCCTTGACTTCTGTCGACTCAGAATTTACATTGGCTTAGACACGGGCTATTATTCGAGGCAACAGTCCGCATAGCAATTTCGTGATATACCCGTACAAACTTCGTGATACTCCACTCTGGCGGCGTTTACAGCTAGAACTCAGTCATATTGATTGGTTTCAACATCCATTTGCCCTCGGTTTGGGGAATCAGACAAGTGGATTCTTGGAAGACGTCTATTCGCTATCTACAATCTAGCTACTGCGAAGGTACATCCCTCTTGCGGTACATCTTCAGGCCCTCCACCCATCGCTTCTTGCGCGCCTCCACTCGTGCTGCCTGCTCGTCCAGCGAGAGTCCTGCCGCATTCACGTCCTCGTCACTCCTGAAGCCATTGTCAACAAATCGAAAAATACCAGTACCGGTGTATTGGGTAAAGGAAAATCGTTTCTCGTGGGCCTGAATGGAAGTGTTTGAGTGGCGGATGAGGGCGGAGGGGATGAGGATGGTGGACCCGGGCGGGAAGCGGATAATCAACTTCAAGTCCCAGAGGATAAGGTGGCCGCCCTTGTCGGGGTCGAAGTCGCCAAGTGCTGTGATGGCGCACCATCCCCAGGCCAGGTTGGCGAAATCGAGATGAGGGAAGGTCACCGTTCTTGGGCCAAAGTTGAAAGTGGCCGCTGCGAAAACCGAGACACCGGCGGCGAAGTTGCGTTTGAGGGAGGGATTCCACTCGTGGAGCTTATTCATCGTCGTACTGTAGTACCCATGTAGATCGGGGGCATAGCAATCGAAGAGACCTATTTCCTGTTAGTAAGCAGGGCAGAAGGCATTGGGTGCGATTGTATGCACTGTTTGTGAAGCCAGCGATGCGCTGAAATGGCTTTTGCGCGAGGAGCCCGGTGAGCACAACAGTTTTCAGGATGTTGTTGAAGAACGCGGTGGGGAACTGCTGACCGCCGCCCATGGAAGAGCCTATCGAGTCCGCGTGATGTGTTCCACGTCGAGGGAGCTTCGCGTCCTCCCGATTTTTCTGCTCTTGCTTGCGCGTACCGTAGTACACGCCATGGAAAACGCGATTGTATATGTGCTCGGCGGCTTCTTCCATCAGCTGCGCAGCGGGGGTGGCCACCTCCTGAATCCACTTCTCATCGCGAGGTTGGCCACCCAGTACGCCAAACATATAGCGCTCGCCATCCACTAAAGGGCCGGGTTTTCTGCGATTAGGTCAATTTGGATGGCAAAGACAATGCGATATAGTAGGACGAACCCATGCCAATCCACCACCTGCATGCCAGGGATTTGTTGCGCCTCTTCAAAAGAATATTCGCGGGCCTCGGGCTCAAAATCGCTTTCCTGCTCGCGCCGCCCCATCCAGCCCGTGGACGTGACTCCTGGGTGAGACGCGATTTGGAAATCCACCGGAATTGGTGTGCTCTGCTCAGTACGCTTCTGGGCAATCACTTTGGGAGGGCAGCCGGGGTTGGGGGCCCTGATCACCTCACGCTTGACGCGGCGGGCCTGGCGGCGGGACGTGGTTTTGCGCTCCTTTCTGGTCGAAGGCGTAGATGAAGGAGACAGAGGCGGAACACATGGAGGGCTGGGTGGGAGTTGCCACCGCTCCCGGGCTAGGGTAAGAGCGGAGGGGCGGCGCGATGGGCTGGTCGAAGTCGAAGCTGGAGCAGCATCGCTTTCGTCATCTTCATACTCATCGTCAGTTTCAGTGTCGCTCTCTTCTTGAGGCCCAGATGCATGACGTGTAATCACGTCACGAACATGGAAGGCACTGACTACCAAGGCGTCGTTGATGAATTCGGTGTATTTCTTTCCATTGCGAAGGACGCGTCCTAAATTACGAGTAGGTATTAGTGAAAGTGACACGGCCGAAATCCCGAAAAAAAACGCGTATAAACGCGTCCAAATCGTTTCCCAAAAATAAAAGAGCAATGCGAGCACACACCCTGCCGCAGTCCCAAAGACGGGCACACGTACAGGACAATAGCAGGCGTATCGAAAAAGAGAAACGCAAGCACGCGCCCTGCTGCAGTCCCAAAGACGGGCACACGTACAGGGTGGTAGCAGGCGCGTTGAAAAGCAAGAAGGAAGGAAATTGAGTGGAATTATAATATAAAAGAGAAAAAATGATTTGTTAAGAATTACCTGACATAAGAGAAACAGAAAGACCGGTGGCAAAAGACAAGTAGCAAGGGCGAGGGAGAGCGGCGCAAGAGTGCCTGATGCAAACTGTCTATTAGGCTGGCGCTTATCGCGTTAACGCGTTTAACGCGTTAACATTGTGATGCTTGCTGTGACTTGCCTTTTCACTGAATCGCTATGCTTTGCATGTAGTGTTCGCGTCTAGGATCTCAATTGGAATGTCAAGCCGTCGGCGCCTTCATTCGCGGCAAACATATAGAACTGATCCCTGCTACAAACACCGTTGCTGGGAACACCTCCGTCTCGAGTCACTCTTTCTCGCCGGCTTCAATTCTGCCCGATGCACAAATCCACCGGCCAATCGAAACTTTTGTTGATGTGCCCTCCAAGGATGGACGCCGCGTGTATCGTGAGGTGGTTGTTATTGAGCCGCCGTCGCCCCTCAAAAGAGCGCGTTTGGCCACGGCTTCTGGGAGCTCAGGCGAAGACCGATTGCCACCGCCCCAATGGGAGGTACCCAGTGACCAGAACGAGCGCTATGAGATATTCTGTGATGACCCATTTGATGACCCACCGCTGCCACCGCTGCCGCCGCCACTGCGAGCACGAAAACCATTGTTTTTGGTAAGCTGGAAATAGTGGCAAATGCGGCACTTCACTGATATCAAGTACAGGATCCAACTCTGTATAATTGGAAAGCGAAATCGCGCGACCGATATCTGCGCAAGCTTCTACGCCGCGATGGGTGTGGAGATGCGAGCAACAAGCTGTGTCCAGGCTGCCGGATCACGACGCGCAGTCCCGCCTATCGATGTCGGGAGTGTAAGGGCGGGGTCCTTCTGTGTCGGGACTGTTGCGTCGCACAACATTTGCCCAACCCGTTGCATGTTGTCGAGGTATGTGGTGACTATCGACTTGAAAAATGAATGCTGACATTTCGATGAAAGGGGTGGAATGGGTCGCGTTTTGTGCGCACCTCTTTGAAGGCGCTCGGCCTGCGGGTTCAGTTCGGTCATCCGCCGGGGGAGTACTGTGCCAGCCCAGAGGCCGGGAGAAGCGGGTTCGTTGTGATCCACCACAACGGGATCCACGAGGTGGCGGTGGATTTCTGTGGGTGCGAGCATCGGGGCCGTGCGGGGTCCACTCGATACGCAATTGCTGCGTGGAGGGTGGTATCCGGCATCTGAGGAACGGCCTCAGACATGCATGACGCTCATCGCCCTGGAGCTGTTTCACATCGAGACGCTGCAAGCAAAGATGACGATGTAGGATTACTATCATTCTATGGAGAAGTTAACCAGCAACAATGGGACAAATCCACCTGACCGCTATCAGGTTTTCATTCGGATTTGTCGGGAATACCGTCATCTCATGATGTTAAAGCGCGGTGGTCGGGGACATGATCCCGGAGGGGCGAGTGCAACCAAGAATGGAGAGCTGGCGATTCGGTGTCCGGCCCTGTCCTCGCGTGGCGGTGAACCTGCCAGCGGATTGGACAAACACTTCCAAAGAAAGATCGGTGGGTTTAACAACAAACGTGATTGATTGGCGCTGACTCTTGCGTAGATTTATCTACACCATTTTTTTTTTGCCCTCGATGCCTGTTTTCGCCTCAAACGCGGCATGGTCTCGAGCGAGCTCAAGGATCCCGGCCTCGGAACAGGCATGGCGTTCTTGCTCGAGAATATGGGCTATCGGGAGTTTCTTCTGACCGTGACTGATCAGAAAGAGGTACGTATTGTGAACAACTGAACTCTGTTCCAGGGCTAACATGATCCAAGATGGCCACCTGCAGCGGCCTCGCCGCTCTCGACTACGCAAATACAAAATTTTCCCGGGGCTACACAACGACAGGGGTCGGCATGGGTGTTTGTGCACGTCACGAGTTCATACAGCCGAACGGGGTGGGGGATTTGCAGAAGGGGGAACGGTACATTCTCTTTTTACCGTAATATCGGGTCGATACTGATGTGGATCTAGATTTGCAAATATCGACTACATATTCACTTCATTTTTGCAGTTCCACGACCCGACACTGTTCATGTTCGTATCCTATGATATTGTCTGTGTGTGGTGGATACATCTCATGGAGCGGTTGATGGAGCTACCGCCGCTTGTGCGCTGCTTTCTCATCATGCCCATGATCTGCTTTGTGATTCCCAAATTGCATATTAAAGGTCACGGTACGAAGTGCGGAGCTCGGTTCTCACTCAACCTGGTTCCCGGGAGCGGCCAGACGGATGGTGAGGGAATCGAGCGTCCGTGGTCGAATATCGGCGGGATTGCAGCCAGCACGAGGATAATGGGACCAGGGGCGCGCCACGACACGATCGACGATCACTGGAGCCATTGGAACTGGCAAAAGCTGATCTCACTAGGTATGTCTTCCCTGAATGGGGAAAATGATCTGGGACTAATGTGCAATCAGCGGCTACTCTTCGTCGGAGACTCGACAATGCGAAGGAGCAGGAGGTCATTCACCAAGAAGCGCTTGCTTCTTTTTCCGAGCAGCAGCAGGAGCGCATTGGGGGATGGAAGGCGATGGTGCATGAGTACGAGGATGATTCGACGAAGAAGAACCCGTACGAGACGGTAATCACTGGTAAAGGAAGCAAATTCCCGCTACCTTTAGGTAAGGGTTTTAGGGCGCCCTATTTTAACTGCCTGGTGAAGATCACATTTTCATTACAAGAACAAACAAAATTTCGTCATATTGAATGTGTCATGCTTTGAAAACACAGCAATAGAGAGTTGTTCAAACAGTATTTCGACTTCCACTGGGAGCCATTTATCATCTGTTCCCTGGCTGTTTTTCTGATGTTTTTTTGGTTCAAATACAGATTGTCAGTGTCCAAATCCAATGCAATGAATTTGTCATTTTTGTTTCGTAGTTCAACCCTGCCGCATGCGGCCATCATGAACGCCAGATGTCGTACAGCAGTTATTGCGTCAGCTTCGGTTCTGTCTGCCAACACCCGAGCCCAGACCCTCTGCGAATCATTCGTGTCTTGTAACCCACGGGCAGCGAACACCGAACGGCGTGGCATTGACGTGGCACCTCTTTCTGTCTCATACCTTCACCATGCCCTCTGCGGCATTCTGCAATAAACCACTCTCCACCTCCGTCAATTCTCTTTCTGAAAATCTTGGGGTGACTCTTAACTGGATCTTGTCGAATGGAATTCAGGCTCTTCATTCACTTATTTCCGGTCTTCTGACTCTTCCTTCTGGCAACACCGCTGCTTTATGCAAATTGATCTTTTGGTCTGCTCAGAGCTCCCGTACGACTGTGTTCTTGGCTGAGACCGATTATTCTTTTGCCGCCAGACCCTTCCACACGAATCTCTTACTCTTTCTTCTGGTGTTGTTGACCCTGGAAACCCACAAGTACTTGTTTCAATTCGATGAGGCACGACTTCCGGCATGCTTCATGGCACTTTCCCCCCATGCTCTCAACCTCTCCATCGTGGACAATGACACCCCGGTCAGCTGGGCGATGCAATCCGAAAGTAAGTCATTATTGAGATCTAGACTGAAATTTATTCTACAGCTCTATTTTAATAGCTCTAGTGTGATCAGGTGTATGTGGTACCCCTTTGTAGCTTTAATCGTATACTGATGATTGCTAGGTACTGAGTACTTGGGCTTTGCCCAGTTTTGGTGTCAGGCAATTCGATAAACTTATCTTGGAATGATTTGTACATTTGACACTATGTAATGTGGCCCAATGCAAGCTGGTCGATGTGTGAGCATGGACTGAGCAAGCTTTGGGCCGCCCTTGAATTCTTTATACAAGTGTGGAGAATATATCGAAAATACAACGAAAATATATCTCATACAGTAACTGTGGGCCGCCTAATTGTTTGCAAGAAGTTCGAAGTGAGCTATATTAATAAATTGGTAGCGGGCTCTGCCGCTCGTCGGCCTTACCCGCTTTATAGAGTATGAGCAGGAGACCAACCAATTATCCACAGGTTTAACGGAGGCTCAAGTTCGACTGCAGTTCCAGCGGGAGGAGGAGGAGGCTGCGAAGAAGGGCCTCCCCGAAAAACACAGGGTGACGCCAAGCGAATTTATGACGGAGTGTTTGGGTGTGGAGGAGGAGCAGTACGTTCATTTCCTGCAATCGTACCAATAGGACTATATACTGACCCGATGCTTATTCAGACATGAAGTTCGGGTGCAGGTGGAGCTCAAGAAGTCGCAGACAACCGAACAGCAAATCGATTTGGGTGCGCTGCGCACGAAGCTGTTGCGTAGGCTGGTCCGACTTCGCAAGCTGCAGGCGATGTACACCCCTGCAGCTATTGTGGCTTTGGAGAAGCGCGAGGCGGCGGATGATGAGCAGCCCGAGAACGAGCCGCTATACCTGCCTTCAGCGCTTTTCAGAAGCAGAACGTGCTGATGGCGGGTGCGCGAGCTCGCTGTTGGAGATGGAGTTGTCGATGCGGGATGCCCAGTGCCGTAGCGCGCTGGTGAAGCTGCGCAACCAGCTTGTGGTCAAAGCCCGATTCCTAAACTACAAGGCTCTGCACGCACGACACCAGGGCGCGACAACCCGCGCACGCGCTATCGTGAATCGTAACGAGGTGAAGATTCGGCTCCACTCGGAAAAATATCAAAACGCTTGGAACACGTTGTGGGTGAATGCGGGGCGCGACGAATCACTGGTGGCATGGCGGAAGTTGAGGAAGGAGGACATACAATGCATGGAAGACGAGCAGGATTTAGCCGCGAAGGAAGCGAGGCGGCGGAAGGCGATTGCAAGGCGGAAGAGAAAGTATGATGAGCTGGTGGCTCATGCGGTCGAAATTCCAGCATGGCTGAATAACGACAGCGATGATGACGAGGAGATTGGGGAGACGAGGGTGGGGGAGAGCCGGAGGGACGTGTCGTGGATATGGAAGGCGGCAGGGGGTACGGGGACGGATGCGGACTTCGAGGACGGTAAGTTCTTATTTTTAAGGTGAATATATACTGACAGATTGGGCCCGAAGCACTGCGTATTGAGTGGTCTAAAGCGTATGCCCGGGCGCGAAGGTGGAATGAGGTGCGACTGCTAAAGGAGGAATTCCGTCGGGTCCCAATCTCGCTGGAATTTGAGGCAGATCGGTCGGTGGAGCGGGCGAAGGCAGTCCTGGTGGGAACAGGCGGTGTGGACGAGGCATCCGCTCAGGGGATGATTGCCTACGCTCTCAAGCAGGAGGCCATTGTACCGGGATATTGCCGCGTGTGCACGAGAAGCGGAGAGTGCCCCAAAGATTGCGAGGGGGAAAAAGCGGCCGAGGGTCCCATTGTGGACCCGCTGGCGCAGCGATCGGGGACAGAGGAGGGAGAGAATGATGACGATGGCGATACGGGGCTGAGGGAGGAAGACGACGACGACGTTGATGCAGAGAGGGGGGTCATGGAGAGCGATGAGGAGCTGGTAATGGGGGGAGGGGTGGACGACGTGTAGGTGGGACCAGCCCCCCTTTTTGGACGATTTCAGGGGTAGGGGCGCGCATTCCGCAATAGGCGCTCATTTAGGCGCCTATTTCTGCTTTGGGTGGGAGGCATGTGGTGGATTACCTAGGCGAGGACGTTATCTGGTGGTAGAAATGCTGAATTTTATATTGTTTTAACGTGCTTTTAACGCATTGGGGCCTTGGGAGGCCCGTGGGAACTTGGGTAGTTGGCAGAGCAGCGCGTCCCGATGATGCCGAGGCTGCCGGGGATGCCTGAATGATAGATGGCAGCATTGTGATGTGCCCAGCACTACCCGACATTATCCGTAATGTCCCGGGCTTCCCGATATGGGTATCCCAGAAATAATGCATTAGACCTTGGGAAGGACCCACAGTTCAATGGATTAATCTGGCCTTATGTGGTGCGCGATTCGCGTGGTATAGGGGCCGCCGTTCGATGTGTGTATGCGGAGAGTCGCGTCGTAGGAAGGCGTCGAGGGTCCCGGATCTTGGTGTACGGGTCGTATCCTTGTGACGATGGTGCAGGAGCAAGCCCGAATGGCGGGGGAGACGATGCGGATGTGGGGAGAGTGTTGGTCTCGCTCGGAAGCTGCTTCCGGTAACATAGAATCCCATTTAGGAAGATCCATCGCATACGTCCGAGCTCATCCCGTTACTCGTGCAGATGGTTCGCAGGGGCCATGAGGCGACGAGTGATGCGTAGCACACTTGGAGACCTCACAGCGCTTCCTCAACATCTGACGGCGCTTAAATCACTCATTCAATATCGCGTTGCATTCCACAAGGAAGCCACGTTGAAAGCCCAGGCTACTCGGATGACCAAGAGGCAACAGGCGGCTGCAAAGAAGTGCGAGAAAGCTGAAGCGAAGAAGCGAGAAGCGGCGGAAGCTGAAGCAGCAGTGCAACGAGCGGAGAATGCTGAGGAGGAGGAGGAAGAGGATGAGAGCATCAGGGAAGCAGAGGATGAGGATATTGCTGTTGTGCCTCATTGCACTCAGAGCACGCGCAAGAGAAGGAGGGTGATCGACTCAGACTCGGAGAACTCTGAGAATGAGAGCCAGGAGCCCGAGGCCATAGTGGTTCGCCGGAGTACTCGCCAACAAAGGGCACCGAACCATTTAGACTTGTGATATTAACAGAAATATTCCAGCAGTTGTCCAATCTGGCATGGGAATAGAAGCAGATGATCAAGTCTTGAAATGGCGGTGGGACTGTGGACCCAAGTGAATGACGCAATGACGCAAAGCAGGGGAAAGTAACCCGAGCTTTGGGTCATTTTTACGACCGTCGAGCGGAGTTGAGGGACTGAGCCAAGATGTAAGCTCGTACTTCCCAAATTGAGGGACAGGCCAATGCGGCCCAAGACAGATCCTGTGAAAGCGATGCTGTTATGACGGTGTATCGGGCCAGTGATCCGTTCGCAGGAACGGCAATGATTATTTTTCCCAACCTAGGTTAAACATCGTATCAATGTCTGAGGTGTGATATCAGAATGGGTTGAGGCCAACATCAGACTGAAGGAGAATAGACATCTTCCGGACTGCCCTCGCCGAACATCATTCAGACTCGACTTCAACATCAACCTGATGTAATAGCCAATCATCAATTTAATATATGCCGAGGACATCTGCTCAATGTCCATCCGGGTTGGTGGTGTAGATATTTGGCTGGAACCCAATATCTAGCATGAACTCTGGGAAAGATCTGAGCGTCTACATAGGCGCAGGATATGCGGCACGGGTACTTTTCCACTTATGTAACACCTGCCTGTCCCGACCTCGGCGATGATAGTCTAAACGCAGCGTGTGAGAATTTTAGTACGAGGTATATCACTGGCATTCCGCCCACTTAGTCAATCAAAATGAGTGCTATTATATGAGCAGAATGAAATAAGGAGTGTGTGGGTATCCGTAAATCAAAACAATAAATACTCCTCCCACCAACTTGGAGAACCACACAAAACTCATGGACCTTTTTCACGCCGAACCTACAACGATAGAGAGAGCCACCATTACAGCTGTCATTAAAGTTGCACGCCCGCATTTCATTCGCTCCGCACTCGACGCTCCCGCAGACGGGCCCGATGCGGAGGCGGAGTCTGTCGCGTTTGCCGAGGCCGAAGCCGAATCTCCCGCAGTGTCAGTTTGAGACGGATCGTCGCTGGGATCTTTGGCTTCTGTGGTGGTTGGCTCCTCAGCCGGTTCGGACGTATGAGTCGGCGGTGTGGATCCCCCGCCCCCAGACGGCACGGAGCCTGAGGTCACAGAGATGGTAACATTATTGACGGGCTGGCCATTGTCGTCGCAGGCCTGCACAAAGGCTGTCGGAAATCGTGAGTGGGCACAATTGCATCAATGGCGGCGCAGAGAGGACAAACTGTTGAGTGTCTGTTGCGCCTGATCCTGCGTGAAGCTCCCATGTTGGATATTGCACGTAAAACAGGTTGCAATGTCTTTGACTACGGTGTTGTTGCATTGTTCACTGCTAGTCTAGTCGCATGGCAAGAAAATTAGAGGGAGAAAAATAGAGCCAGAGCGATACGTGCATCGGTAAAGTCGGCACAGTCATTGGCACAGGCTGGGTCGGTCTGAATCTGGCGGACGGCTAGATTGTTATTGAAAGGAGTGGAGGCGGCGCTGACTAGCACTGAGGTCGTTTGCTTGTTAGTCCAACTTTATTTCGCAAAAATTTGGAAGGGCACCCACCTGCGGCGTAGGGAAGCAGAGAAACAAGGAAGAAAGGGATCATGTTGGGAAGGAAAAAATTGAGGAATGGCTGAATTCAGGCAGGTAATTTATACCTCAGCCCGCATCTTCTGGTACGACCAGCGCCATTGTCAACATGTTGGATTGGGGCGCTTAACTATCCATCTGCAATTCGAGCAGGAGGAATGCTTCTAGCGGGAGTCAAACCACTCACTGACGGCTTCCACTTCGACAGCTTGTAACTGTCACTTTTCATTTATGGGCGCGGGTTGTATTTATACATCATACAACAATATGAAGACTAGACGGTCGTGAACAGCCAATATACTAAGCCCCAGCCGTCCTTGATTCCCCTGGATTGTCGAACAGCGACCTCGAAAACAAAACCATGTCCTTACAGAAATATTGTATTTATGTGTGTGGGGGATATTCGAGTGGGCGCGGTTCGCGCTAAGATTGGCGCTGAGTATAATGCCCACAGCTTTTCTCGTGAATGTTAATCAGTGTGAGGAGTGCGTCGGCCATGGCTATTTGAGGCAGGTTGTTAGGTTAATGGACAGGTTAGGGTTCATCATGCTTCCATTAAAAGATAGACAGATTGACATCCAACTTCTCAATTCCGTGGATTTCGTGCGGCAAATCAGGCAGTTGGAGAGATACAAAGTGGAATATTGTCAGAACCAAGTACGTGATACAAAAGGCAGTTCACCTGATTATTCGGACGTGGGGAATCGAACCCCGTTTTCGAATTTATATCTGCCCCCAAGGGATGCCGGCGGCGTCCAACACTGCGCCCGAGTTATGCTGTACGTTTCAGACCTACGCTATCCAGGGAC
>JARKIC010003294.1:0-27370 GCA_029378375.1 Mycena olivaceomarginata | reverse complement strand
TCTTCCTCGGCGAGATATTCCTGTGTGTACCCATCCATCTCTTCAACTGCTTTCGAGACTTCTATTTGCCACGAGGTCAAACACTGGCTGGATTTCTTCTTGGCCTTTGGCTGGCAAAGGCGGAGGTGCAGCTTCAGTGCCTCTTCAAATTTACTAGCGCGTCCCAAGACCTCAGTACAGTGAATAGTAAGCGAAAGAAGGAAGACATACAAGCTTTCATATGCGGCGCGCCGGTCTAACGGAATTTTCTGCGGTTTTCTCGCGGTGCTCGGCCAGCTTGGTATCGATGTCATCCCAGAAAAGATCAACTGGTGCCCCTAATTCTGTGTAATCAACGAGAGCCAACTGCTACAAGACACGACGGAAGATTAGAATCGAGAAGCGACATGAAAGGAGCCTACGTACAACCCATGCGAAGCGCCCCCATATCCTATCCGTCATTTCTTGTGACGAGTTCCAGGTGAGACTCTTGACAAGATCGTAGATGGGCAGTTTTGCTTTCCAGCCAGTCAGCATCTGGTAGTAACACAAAGGTCATTTGTGAGTGAGCTAGGAATGCCGCTACTCACCTTGCGTTTGATCTCCGATCTCGCTCCCGTTGCGACAGTACTCACGGCACTATTGAAAGCGGTGCCAGTAATTTCGATGCGGAACTCTTGCGGAATCCGGTACAACCCCTGGGTCAGGAAATTCGGGAATTGGCGAAACCGGCAAAGCCACCGGCGGCATGATCGGCAGCATCTGATCGGAGTTTGAACTAGCTCTGCAGATCTGATGATATGCTCGACAAGCCGCCTCCCCTCCGCTTGCGCCCGCCCACGCACAACATATCGCTATCGTTGGCCGACGCCGGTGGGCATGCAGCGCTCACGCTGCCGCCTGGTGTCAGGTTTTGGTTCTGCCATGTGTGCGGGAGTACGCGCACAACCACAGGATGCCCGCTAGCTCCCTGTTTGCAGCTCACCTGTGCTGCTCTTAGCAGGCACATAGGCACGGCAAACGAGGTGCCGACTCGGATGTGAATGACATGCTCATTACCGTGGTGAGCACTGAGCGCTGGCGCGTTTGCCCTTGTGAGCTGCAGCCAACTGCAGCTACTCGGAGTTGGCGCGTTGCATTCAAGAGTCAAGTGCTGCAGCGGCTTTAGTTGCGAATACACCCGCCAATGTTGAGGCCATTTCGTGTTCATCGCGCACCTTTCCTTGCCAGCCGCTCGTTGTCAAAGTGCTTCAGGGGCTCGATGAATTGGAACTCCGACATGACATCAGCTGGCCGGCGGTCCACTTTTGATGCCGGTTTCACCAATTCCCGAAAGCTCTCCCCTGGGTTTAGGCGGAGATGTCGCTGAAGGAATGTTGGACAGTGAGTGACGGCAGACATAGCTTGACAAAAGATCTTGCTTACCAGGAGCCGATTCAAGAGCCCTGTCTTGTAGCTTGAAAGGTTTGCGTCGAGAAACACCGCACGGATCCTGGAAACAACGTTTTTTCTACCAAGTACAGCTCAGAGTCTGGACACGCTCATGCAATTAATGCCCACCTTGAATTCAGAAGACGCTAGATAAGTGGCGAGTTTTTCATCCATGTTTTCGTGCTGACCACTGAAGACCGCCGCCAACGTTACAATAACCAGCTTATGGGTGGACAGCTCAAGAAATATTAGGCCTCACAATGAAGAGGACTGGAGAGACTCGACGAACCTGGCTTGCTTTGACCAAATCCTCCCATCGAGATTCTGGAATTTTGTACTCTCCGGCAACATCCTCAGCGTATTCCTTCAAACGGCCTTCGTGGCGGTGACCAGTCGGTGAGGGACTCGACTCGCTCCCTTCGTCCCAGCACAGATGTCGACGGAGGGAAGATCAAGCCTTGGCTGCCAGGTGTCGATGGAGTCCCATTGAAACTGGGACCCGGGTCTTGTCAGCTGCAGTCCTTTACGAAGAAGCGCAACACACCTGCTACTTGGCCCCAAGATAATACTCCTCTCGTGCCCCCTTGGCGTACCTCCATAGTTTTTGGCCTTGTCCTGGCTGAGGCGGTATATTCTCGTCGTCATCGTGATCTCGCGGGCCAGATGTAAGGGAGAGGGAGAGTCGCGTCTCAGAGGCATCAAGCTCGTCAAGCAGGCCCATGAGATCGCTGAGCACCGCCCAAAAAGTCTGGTGGAGCGGCGAGGACTTAGAGATTTTCTTTCGCCGCTTATGTCATCTGACACGACTTCCAAAAAACGGTAACACATTTACCGCCATGTCGGACAGTTCGTACAACCCCAGCTCTCCGGATTATGGTCCAGGCCAAGCAATATCTCAGCAACACTATTTTGATGCTCTTGAACGCAAACGAGATGACCACCGGGCTGCAAAACGTCGAAGGAATGGTGACTCTCCGAGTCGTTCTCCGTCATCGGTGAAGCAAGAGCTTCTTCTTCGCCCAGTGTGACAACCGCGGGCCACCGCTATTGAGGCGAATCTGCGGCTTGAAGAGTATGTCAACCCGTTTTAATGTGCTCTCGCCTTCGTCCCGTTACTCACAAAAAAACTCGCAGGCAGTATGCGGGTGCTCTTAATTCTCAAATGGGTGAAAACACATACGTCGAAAATCTAATCTATGCCGGAGAGCCATGTACGTGTTAAGTATGGTTTCTTGTTCTCTACTATGTGTTCAAATTCTTCTCCAGACTGCCCGAAGCCCGAATCTGTCGATGACACGGACATAGACCTCTTGCTCTTGAAATGCAGTGATTTGGAGGCCCAACGGGACGCCGCGTGGCAGGAGCTGGAAAAAGTACGAGCGGAGCGAGATGAGGCAATTCAGCGGTGGGACAAGGTATCATTGGAGTGTAGGACCTGGGAGAAGGCGGGCCGAATCAGCGACGAGTCTCATTCAACTTGCTGCTGAGGTGCAATACAAAAGAAACAATAGTTTAATTTAATTATAATCGTTGTCTTGCTCAATAACTTTGAGTTTCCTGCGATCGAAAAATAACGGCCTGAGCACCATCTCATTTGCCTGACGTGAGATGTCGTCAACGGCGCCCCGTCTTCGCTTTGCGGGCCTCGCCTCACCACCTGAATCACCATTCCTTTTGTTTTTTTGGAGTGCGAGAGCAGAAGCTTCTTTGACAGCGTCAAACGCAATCTTTATTTCAGCCGGTGTAATCGCATTTCGAGTAGGCTTCCTATAGATAGAATTAAATAACGAAGGCATAGAGGGAGATAGAAACAATACCTCAGCCGATTGAGAAGTTCAGCCTTCCGTCCTGATTGAATTTCACACCGGCCTGCTGCACAGATATTTTAGTACATCATTCGTACATTCTTCGCTGACGGAACATTCAGTACTGCAAACCAAATCAGCGAAGACCCAGCTTACAGAGCAGTTGGAAGTTGTTTTTGTGGTTGCTTGCGGGCACGGCTACCGCCCAGTCCACCACGAGAAAAGGCAGGGTCACCGAGAACTGTACGGGCCTCAGCAAGCCCGGAGTCGTCTAGAGTTGCATCGTCTTCATCGTCATCGTCTTCGTTCCTGTCCCGTATCTGAGCTGCAGCAGCTGCCCGGAGCGCAGTTTGATCTGGGACGGCGAAGGAATGACGTGAAAGGGACCGAGGGATGGCTGAGGAAATTTGCCGATAATTGTGTAGAGCTGTTGTGTTGACAACGAAGCGGACATCATCCGTATGTCGAATTCGCGGGCGAGTTATCCTCGTCACTTCACGTTCTTGCAAAATTGGTGCAGTATTCAGAGCGACGCACTTCCCGGAAGCGCAGTCATTTTTTAAATTTACTGCTGACTCAATAGCCTGTTTGCGCTGCAGCCATTTGAGCCATCTGATGGCTGTTTGGCATTGCGCAAACTGATGGCTAATGGCTGATGAATGGCTAATGAAATAAGTTAGTGTAAGCTCTTTTCTGCTAGAAATAGTCTCAATGAGTGTGTTATCACACATAGACCTCAAAGAATGCCCCTGAACTCCATGAAACCTCGAAATTCAACCACATTAATTATTTTGGGCCTACAATTTGACTGTTATATATGTAGGTGGGGCTAGTCACTCATACATAAGCTGTATGACTCGGAGGTAGCTCAATGGCACCAAAAATAAGGGCAAGTGTCAAAGCCATTCAAGCCATTAGCCATCAATTTGCGCAACACCAAACAGCCATCAGATGGCTCGAATGGCTGCAGCGCAAACTCTCTAATGTCCTAGAATTCATCAATCAAAGTGATTGAGACGGAAAAAATTAGATTACCTCTGGAAGGACAACTACGAGCCTCTGGGAGCGTACCACCGTCGGCATCCGGAGAACTGGATGCAGGATGGGTTCAACATCATACAACTCGACGGTTATCCGCGGTCCGGAATTTGAACTTGGAGTGGAGTCAATGGGCAAGATTATCTCGCGAACAATACCAAACACAAGTGGACTGAAGGACCCCTGGTAGTGGGTTAGATTTCCGATGCAGAATGAAGATAAACACAGGACAAACCCCTTCCTCTCGCACAATCACGTTCTGACCAACCAAAATCTTGTCGCCGGTACCCGCTACAAGTCCGTGGGCCGTTTTGTACAGCTGGTCGACACCGGTTGAGAACCGAGCCGATTTTGTTTGCGCAGCGAGTGATTCATGCCAGAAGAACTTGCGCTCAGGTGTCACCTCCCCGAGTTTGCGCTTGGGATATAGAAGAATAGTGCCTAAGGAATGTTTATTACCAACACAAGGTAATTGGGTTGCAATTAAATTTACGTACCAGGTTCTCGGTCAACTTTTGTTGGCAACCCGACCATCGCCGCCCATTTCTGGATGGTCCAATATGTGACGCAGAATGCGAGGGTTAGCACAAGTCCATGTTTCCGTCCGGGAGTCCTTCCACCAGCCACCAGTTACGACGTGCTTAACACGATCTATCCCAGCAAAACTCCATGCGATGTCGCGACTTGGAGTCAAACGGTTGCTGTATATGGAACACGCACGGAACACGGCATTGTATGCTTCATATCGCTCGGTCGAGAACAGAACTGCAGGACCGAAGCGCCGGATGAAAAAGGGTAAATGAAGCAGGAAATGGAACTTTGGTTTGGAGATAAGGATGCTCGGGCTGCATTTGCAGGTAATATTGATAAAATCATCAATGCATGACTCAAGTTCGGCCTGGTGACTCTCGCATTAATCAAATAACCCAACGGTGAAACGAACAATGTACCGTATATGAGTCAAAATCCACAATTTCCGTATGCCAGAGAAGGACCGTGAGGCGACCCAAGATCAGCCACGCTTCGAGTACGTCTGGCGGGACCAACCCTGGACAGCAAATGCCATGATCTGCGAAAGTGTCTTGAAATGTTTGCCGATCAGTCCACCCTTGTATTGGCACATGTAATCCGCTTGGATTTTAGGGACGTTGAGGCCGTCCGACACCAGAGAATTCAAACGTGCCTGAAACAATGGGAAATCTTGACCTTTTTCAAGAATCCAGATCGTTTGGCCCCAATAGTATTTGACAACTCCGAGGAGAATCGTGTGAAGAATCTCGGTCGGTGTGTCTTTGTGCATGTCAATTCCTGGTGAGATTATAAACCTTTGATACGTATTTACACTAAACGTGAACTGACTCACCATCCATATCAAACAAAGGATTGGTAATACCAGCGCCGACTTGTTGATGTTTTTTTAGTTCCTCGGTCAGGATCATCTGGACCTCGTCAGGACTGAACGAAGAACCATTCGGGTTTGCCTTGCGCAAGTCCTGCCCCATCTTGACAAGCATGTCGATAATCGGCTGTGCCAGAGCATCCTTGACACCAGAGGCGCGAACAGCTTCTGTTAATGTTGTTGCAATATTGGGTTCTAGCGCCGTAAGGATCTGCTGAAATGTTTCCTCAGCTGTATCCTCCGGCTTTCGAGTTACTCCGGGCTATATTCTCATCTCAAGGCCTGCGACAGACAGGAAAATAAGAAATACCTTTAATATGTTTGCAAAACCTTTGTTGGACTGCTTCCACTCCCGTGTTCCACCAGCTCCACACGTGCGGCAGAAAAAATTCGAGTTCAGGCCTGCGCAGCTGCACAACTCCGCCTGCATGGGATTATCGCCAGAAAATAGCAGACCATAGGACCGGAATAAGACCTCCTCCTTTGTCTCGCAATCCCACGCAGGGACAGGCTCGGTAAAAGTTTCCCTGAGTTTCTTAATTATGAACATCAAATCGAAACATGAGTTGAGCACTTACTCGATAGAAGCACGTACACCCTGCATGATTTCCAACGGCGATGCAAAAGGCGATGTTGCTACAAATCGGACATGAAACTCGTTCTCAAGCTTGGTGCGTGGGAGCGCCCCGTTTGACATGTAGCATGAAAAAATGCTTGTTCCACTGTTTGGATTTATTTCCGGACACATCGTCAATGAATATGACCAATGGAATTGAGTAGATGAGCTTTGACCCTGCAACCACGTGAAGTGGGTGCGGCATCTCTGCTGCAAAGCATCACTTTCGGCTACAACAAATCCATCTCAGTCACGAATATATAACTTTTTCACGAGTACGAAACCGGCTAAGGGATATATTCCCGATGTGGTGTTCAAGATCTCTTCAAAATTTTGCTCAAAGGTAGAGACCTCGACAATGTCAAGGACTTCCTGTTGAACCACAAGACCGC
Organism: Mycena olivaceomarginata; assembly: GCA_029378375.1. Lineage (NCBI taxonomy): Eukaryota > Fungi > Basidiomycota > Agaricomycetes > Agaricales > Mycenaceae > Mycena > Mycena olivaceomarginata. Next base: position 20,710 of record JARKIC010003294.1, on the reverse strand, counting down.
GCTGCGAGTGTTCTTCAGAATTTGGCCGAGACAGTAGAATATTCAGACTTGCCTCAGACTCCTCACATTGTAGCCCGAAGCAAGCATCACCTTGCCGTTGTTTCGTGTTACCCAACGTTTGGGTAGAAACCAACTTCCATCAGTGCGCTGTACAAGTTCGTTGACATAGTACATTTTGCCATTGTGACAGATGTTCGGTGAAAGAAGGTGGTCGGGAGTGTCTCGCATCATTTTCTCACCGTGCCAGACTTCCCCAAGCTTATTCCCTGCGTCCTCAGATTAAAACGACATATTTGCCCGGGTGAAAGGATTTGATATATCCTGTTTTCGAAATTCAGTACAAACGTGCCACCGTCACAGCAGATTACCTTCTTAATTGAATCGCCAATCTCATTAAGATACCAACATTACCGCGCGATGACTCGTGTCGTGTTGTCGGGTCTCCGACCTCTTCCAATATAATATCTTGTGTCTTACGGAACTTAGTATAGCTCGGTACATCGGCTCCAAGATCCTTGGCCCATGATAATACGGCCTGCTGCTGAGCACGGGAGAATCGGAGACGAGGAGAGCTGAAAAGTACGTCCGTCAAGAATGTCTAAATTTAACTGAAATGAGTGATTATAGGTCTTCAGTGGGAAAGAAAAAGTACAGACAAGCTTTATCAGGATACGGAAACCAGTCGCTTTTTGAATCGGGCCCGAATAGTCTAATATTCAAGTCTGCCGCAGATATATTTTCATCATCTGGGACAATAGATCAAAACCATGTGAACGACAATGAAATGAGACTGACCGGGACAGAACAGTGGGTCCTGCTCGTGTGAATCATTAGAATATTCTGCCTCTCCCACAGTTTCGTCGTTATAAGCCCCGCGGAGTGCGCGCACAAGGGATTCGGCCAAATAATCTGTTTCTGGGCTGCCTGCAGTAAAGAAGATGTGCTGCCCAGCTGAATCACTCCAATCCAGATTCGAAGGCTCAGGAGAATTCATTCCGTTATTTTCAGGAGGTGCAAGGTCTGGAAATTGTCGACTTGAAGTGAGGTACGCGAAGAAATCTGATTCATTTTTACCGGTGACAGGATGGGCCAAAATATCTTCCATGAGGCCGTTATCCGAGGGTCATCGCAGCAATGACAATGTACGGGATGGTGGTCTGAACCTGCTAGTGACTGTACCGAGCCCGAGGCAATCATTGACGCGCTACTGCCATCAGCTTTTGCGGAAGCATCAGCGGCCGCCTTTCGAGACTTCTCCTTTTGGGAGCGAGCCTTCAGGTGAGTCTCGCTTTGGGCGTGCACCTTGACGCGCTTGATTGGCATCCAATTGTTGTTTGGCCGAACAGGACAAAAGCGGCATTTATACAAATCAGTGTCGGTGTTTTTTCCGAAAATCTGGAAACACGAGAATAACCGCCAGCAAGCCGTCAGCGGCCTCGAGTTATAGTAAACGAATAGTATATACCATTTAGGTAGGAGCTTTCTTTCTTGTGTAGGGCCGCTGATTGTGACCCAAGTTTCCCAGACATGGCGGGAATGTGCTGAGTGCGTACCTTTCTGATAGCCGCGGCTTACAGAGGACAGAAAAACGTGACAGAAATATATCATTGCTGGCCGGCCCCAAGTGCCCGACAAGAGCTGGACGCGGAAGCGACGTCGACTCGACGTTGGGCAAAATTTGCTGATCTCACCTGCCAATCAGCCATCTTTGAATGCTGATCCGATGCAGAACATGGCTTTTTCGGCCGACAACCAGTCGATACGCAGCCCGGCCTCATTTCGACGTTGACAGATGCGCAAGATTTCGAGGTAAATTCCATGTATATTATTCAATGAATCATGGTAAATTCTTTGCTGGCTCATTTACATCAAACAGACGTGCCCCTCCCAAAACGGTGGTGTAGAATAACGGTCCCGTCACATTAGTAACACGTCGCCGGTGATGAGCCCCGAACAAGCAACCGAGCTGTAGTAGCGAGCTACGCGATCGGGATCGAACGAGCCAATCGCAGTGAAAACCGTTTTAAGGAGTAATATGCCCGGAGGTAAGAAGTTCGCTGGCGGCCGCCGCTGGCCACCGGTGGCTACTGGCGGACACTGCCGTACATTGTTTGTCGCTGTAGCACACTGGGTTGGCCGGTGATCATCAATCATCGCTGGAACCCACCGGACCGACTTCGCCTCCATCTACCACTGGTTTCCGGTGGACCTCACCGTAGACTGCTGGAGGACGGTGAATGCGTGTTTCAATCTCCATGTGCAGCAGTCTTGGCATTATCCGCCAATCCCCAGCGGAAATACACCGGACCGTGGTATCTGTTGGGTATCTGTTCCAGCCCCTGAGCTCCAGTGGTTTTCGCCAGTACTGAAAGAGGACAAGGAAAATTGGAAGTCTCACCAGGGTTTATATAGGTTGAGGGAATGCCACCATCCTGCTCATTGTTGTTGTGACCCATTTTTGCTTTGACGGTCTGGTCTGGTCATTGTTGGCCAATTTCCTCTTTGAGATACAACGGCGGTTCAATACAGCACTTTGATCTCTTTCGACAGGCGCTTTGATTCTTTGATTCCCATTATCTTCCAGTGAACTCCGATGGATTCCGATGGAAATCAGCGGAGCGGACGACAGTATGCGCCGGTGAGAACCATTCAAATACACCGGAAACCGTTGGAATCTGCTGGAATTCGGTGGGTCGGGCGCAGAGCATTTCCAGTGAAGTCCGGCATGGCTTAACAGATTACAAGTGGAAGCCAGTGGAGAAAGGCCAGAAAAAATCCAGTGATATCCGGCGGAAACCAGTGGGAGGAATTGAGATCCCAGTGTCCGCCACCGGATCCCAGTGGAAGCACAGTGCTCGGCAGTGGCAGCCGCCATCAGCCAATGCCGTCCAGTGCCGATGGGCCGGTTGCTACCTCCGCGTATATTACTGTTTTTAAGCCGGAATTTCCGCTTAAAGCCAATCAGACTGCCGTGTCATACAGCGAGCCGGCACTTCGGCTTGTTGGTAATGGCACGCCTCGGCAATTGGTGGGAGAGGTTTGGGCTCCAATGATTATCTTATCAATCCCGGCTGCCAGGTTCTATTTGGCAACCTCCTCAGAAATTGGGGGCTGCCAAGGGGTTGTCAAAGAAGCCGGGTTGCCAAATAGAATTATCCATCTTCAACCAGTGAAGTCTCCAAACCTTTTCCCTGCAAAGTTACAAAACAGAAAAAACAAAACAAAACTGATTGTGCTGATTGTTTGGGTCGGGCAGCTTGTTAACAGGGAGTAATCTGCATCGGCGTTGAACCTCAACGTCGACCGTGCTTGATGACATCATTATCCTTAATCAACCATTGGGACGAGTCTGCGAAGGAGGCTGAGGTAGTTACTGAATGGACAAATTTTCATTCTCTTGACAACGCTTTAAGTTGTTTCGTATCAAAGTTGGAGCTCTTAGCGGTAACTGGAATTTGCCGGGGTCTTCCGGTGTGGCTATTGGGCGCAAAGCTACAGCCACAGGAAAAACACATGAGCACGAATTTCGGACAGCCATACACCGCAAGTAGATACAGGAAAAAATGTAAATTTACCCTTGTGTGATATTTCTATCTTCACAACCCCACCGCAGTCCTGAGCGCCGTATAGTTGGGTGTGCCCAGCCCGGTGACAGCATCCCACCCGGTGTTTGCGAAGAAGCCGCTACAATTCTCGTCAGCGTAAGACCCAAGCTGACAAGTGAAATAACACGTACTCGGTGCCGCAACCGGGGTTGATGCCAATGGTAAGGTCGTTGAGCGCTGCACGGCCAACAGAACTGTACAGGAAAGGGTTCAGGAAACCCAGAGTGGGCTTTCCGATAGCTACTAGCTTAAGGAATATAATAACGATTAGAACTTGAGTTTCCCCTTAATTCAGGAGAGAGAGCTTACCTCGTCGTTCAGGAGCGCGATGATGGAGGCAAAAGTGGGGCTGGAGCAGGAGGTTCCCGCGACGTTGCTGAATTGGTTATCTGCCCGGATATTATTAGTTCCTGCGGGTATATGGCGGCATCCAGAAAGAAAGAAAGATGAGACGCGCCCACTACGATTTCAAAGTTCTCTCCCTGCGCGGATACATCGGGGAGAAGCCACGGCCGCTCCGATTGAACCTGCCGGACTCAGGGATGGTGCCGAGGCTGTCGATGAATGCTAGGTAGGCTGCGACGTCTTTGGCCTGATATTCTGGGATCGCGAAGTAGTTCGAGAAGCCTGAAAGACGCGTCAGCGCACTAGTAGTAAAGCACGGATAGAGCAAACCAACAACTGACCTCCAGAGGTGAATGTCGACCCCCTTTCGATGTTCCCGTCCTCTTCGTCGAATCCCGTGGAGCCGACTGAAGTGATGCTATGGAAACAGAGCGGGAAACAGAGCGTATCAGAGAGTAGAATGGGATGGGAAGAGGAGGAATTTTACGCACAAGGGGCAGCCGGCAGGGAAGGGGGCGGTGAATACGACGCTGCGTGCGAGCCGGCGTTCAGTGAGAAATCTTCAACAAAGGCGTGAATGGAGTTTGCTTACCAGCTCCCGCTGCCTCAACACCTCCTGAAAACCAAGTAAGCATGAGACGTGGAGACAGATTTGAATCATGGTCCTAGGACTAACCATCGCCGGAGGAGAAGAGCAGCGAGGTACCGAGGGCGCCCAACTGCATGTACGTGTTGCACAGGTTGCTAAATAATGGCATCCGTCGTCAAAATTCGGCATCCAGGAAGCACAGGAAAGGCACTGACATAGCAACTGATATTGGGAGGTCAGTCTCGGAATCGAAGCCGTAGCTGGTGGTCAAGACACTGGGACGGCTTGGGTCGTTGATCAGAAGAATGATCATGTCACTGTGTTTGAAGTATCAGAAGCAGGGACGCGCACAGAAGTGCCAACGAGACTTACAGGAACCCGTTGAGGCCATCAGGATTATCATCACCCGCCGAAATAAAGATGACTGGGACACCGGTGGCGATGCCGATGGTGTACTGCAAAGTCATTTTAGTATAGAGAAATGATGAAAGGAGTGCACAAGAACTGTACCTGAGTATCAAGGTCTAGGAGCAAGACGAAAATGGGTATGAGTTCAAAATGAAAGCGGACCACCAACCGCTTCGACACCGGCCTGGGATCTGTTCTGCGGGTTCGATCCACCATCGAGGGTCTCAAGAGCAAAGCTGGTGGACGAGTTGATATCAGGACGGTCCCTGGTGAGGAACGTCTGTGGCGGCAATCAGAACCCATGAAACAGCACGTCGGCCGAAATCACCGTAAGATCCGCCTGATTTGCCCATTCCTAGGAGTAACGAGCGCAATAAATACAGTATCGAAAGGTAATGAGGATGATCAACGTACGTCAATGAAGCCAGCTACACCGAGGGTATTGGACTTTTGCGTTGCAGGGATGGTGGGGATGCGGTAGAGCTCCTGATCATTTGGTGAGTGGAAATAGTTGCGCCGGATGCGAAATGACCACTTGAAGGCACGCGGGGTTGATAGTCGAGGTGCATGAGTCGGGGAGATCATCCGAGTCGGCGGTGGCTCGCTTCGCAGAGCTGGCGGCAAACAAACTTGGGCTTCGAGCGAAGGGGAGACGCGAAGATGGTCGTCGGGTGGAAAAACTCGACGTGCTGGGTCAGCAGCGCGGGGAGGGGAGTACTGGAGCGTTCGAATGATGGTCTTTCCCGTCTCGACATGGGTAAAGACGGAGAATTCGGCAGAAAGGAGGTCATTTGCCTGGGAGACAGGGATCTTGATCTCGAGCATGTCACCGGCGGGCGTAACGGGCTTGGCACCGATACTGTTCCCTGAGAGCCAGCTGGACACAGCAGCAACAGTCTCATTCGTGGGCTTGACAAATTCGGTAACCTGGCAGCGACAACAGAGGTTAAACATATTCGCACTACAAAGTCATGGAAGTGACACCTCTTTGAGGGTCAAATGTTGCCCGTAGACTGCAGAACGGTCAGAGAAGACAGTGGCGAGAAGCTCGGAACGCACATTCGGATGTCGGATCGCTGACTTTGTATAGCTCGGTCTCCAGTCCAGCAATGTTGTTCTGCTTTAAACGCGATGCGGAGGGTGAGTTCTTGCTCTGCGGGTGCTGCGGCAGACTGGACGAATCCTTTGGCAGGCGCAGCACGCGACTCATGGACAACCATGGTACGTGGAGCCCTGGGCGTGGCCGCCACGAGCAGAAGGAGGGACGCGAGGAAACTAGTAGCCAAACCCATCTTTGGGGGTTGAACCGGGAGAGGTTCACACGGTATCTCGAACTATGCACCGGATTATAAACCGCTCACTGATTTTTCGGCAGGCCGTATCCTCGTGGAGACGAGTCCATCGAAGCTACGGATCGTGTGCTTCAAACATCTTGGTAGGAAGAAACAACAGGCGGGTGACAGGCTCAGAAGCATGGCAATGGAATCGAGCTGTGTGATATGCGGTGAGTGCTGGCTATGGTGGGTGGAGAAGTCTCTAAAGATTCGCAAGATCAGTTATATACTCGTGGTCATCATCGCAGTGCCTTCTCACTGTGCTGTAACATCTGCGCAGAGATTGAGCCGACAACGAATGACTCTGATAACGCAATAACTGTAGCGCACAGTGTATAGGCCAGCTTTTGTAGGTATACTACCCATATGTTCCTTTGTGAGGGGCCACAGTGGATATACATTTCCTTTCGTTGCTTTCCCCATCCCTCGCATCTTAAACAGACGTCGTGATTTCGACGTTCCTGTCATGATATTTTGACATTCGTATGTACATGTTTTGTGATTCCGTATCTACCCGTTATGTTCTTCCCCAGAATTCCACCCACGATTTGGACTATTAGCCGTTGGCTGGGAATTCCCAGCATCTTTGACTTGTCGGCCGGCGGTATCCTCGTGGAGACGAGTACATCGAAGCTACAAATCGTGTAATTCGAATATGGCAATGGAATCGAACTGTCTGATATGCGGTGAGTGTTGGCTATGGTGGGGTGGAGAAGTCTCTAAATATTCACAAGATCAGCTACGTACTCGTGGTGTCACATCTGTGCAGATATTGAGCCTACAACGAACGAGTCCCATAGCGGGAATAACGGTTGGGCACACTGTAGAGGCTAGTGTTTGTGGGTAAACTACCCATACGTTCCTTTGAGGGACCAAAGCGGTTATTTCCTTTCCTTTTCTTCCCTCGTATGTTCAGCAGATGTCGTGATGTTTGACGTTGGTGGAGTCACGATTTTGATATTTGTCTGTACATGTTTTTCGTTTCCGTATCTACCGGTCTGTATTCTTCCCCAGCTCCTTCTTTCACCCCACTATCTCCACGCCAACACTCTTCCACGGACATCTGAGTCACTGACTAATTTTGATACGCGCCGGAGAGCGAGCGTGCAAGTACTTATATCGTCGTGGCAACGTGTTGCATGCCAGAGTTTCTGTTCGTTCCCGACACGCCTCCCTGGTCACAAATTTCAGCACAGGAATACCTCGTATATTAAGCAGATGCCTCGTATCACGATGCGCATGTTTGCCCATCTGATTTATCTCAATTTGGGTTCCCTCCCTCAACCATGTTTCCGGACCCTCGCTTCATTTGTGACCTCGACTGCCTTCTAGCCCCGGCTCGCTCCGTGATGCTCCATTCCGAGCATTCACGGCGACTACTTTCGCATGCCTTGGCTCCAAACGGCTAGACTAACTCTGGATAGCTCCGTAGACTGATCACAAGGCCATTTTGTCGCACGCTCAAGGCCCACTCAAAAGGGAAGCGTCATTCAAATCACCTTTCGCTCTTACCCCATCATCAGCTCGGCCCCAGCATTCTTTCTGCTTCAATTGGTGCATCAGTGCCGATTACTCCCTCAACAAAACCCTCAAGACCTCGCACCCGTCAAACCCAGCGACCCGTCGAGTATCAAACCGTGAAGACCTAGCTCAACGCCTGAGTAGCGCTATTTCTCACGAATGGGACGCCCAAGGGACCGTCATGACAGTCCACGACCTCGAGGATTCTTCAAACGCTCGAGTACCTCGCTGAACCACTCAAGTCTCAGATGCAAGGTATCCTGGAGCGCGCTGAAACATTTCTCGAGCCTCGCAAAATCACCTAGGGCAACATCTTAAGTTGTGTCTAATGCTGAGAGCTGTCCCCCGTTCCGTTCATCGTGTTTCCCATCTTCCTTGAACATTTCAACTCCCTGCTTGAGGCACTGGTATCGCACATTCTGCACTGCAACCGAACCGTCCTGATTATTTTAGAAACAGGTTCGAAATGCAACATGAACGGTATGCACGTAGACACACCTTTCGATTAATCAGCTGAAAAATCGCAGCAGAGCAATTCGATGTACGCCGGCGTACTGCTTGATGGTGGACAGCGGCGAAGAAGATCGGCACGATCCAGCTACGTCGCAAATTTCGTGTCATTTATGTGCTTACACTAGCCTTCTCAACCGTCCGTCTCACCTTCAAACTCTTGCATGCTTTGCATGTTTGACCTACCAGGTGAGATTGGTCCCATGTCCCGCTCTGTAAAAACTGATCCTACTTTCTATTTCATTTGCCACACGGTCAGCTCAAACAAAATTTACCGCTTACATCCTCCTGTATCTTCCAACACGTTTCTGGTATGCTGGCTGCTCATTCTTAACTGCTCTGCCACCGCCCATATTTTCTGTGACCCAGCGGTTGCCAACTAAGTTTTACACTTTCAATGTGCGGCTCCTTGGGCTGAGTACGACTCAACTTCTGTTCATCTCCGTTTGAATCACTTGCTACAAGGTGGTACGTTCTCCAACTATGTTGCATTGTCTTCTAAACCACCCTGATGATTTTCGGTAAGACCTGGCGTCAGCACGGATTCCCCTGGCGCGTCATGCAGTCCGTGTTCCGCCGCGTGTTTACTCTTCCTTAATATGCATTAGTCTCGATGATGCTTCGCCTAAGTAGATTTATGACCACTAATCCTTACTTGACTCATCAAGCCCGATGAGCAGCAATAACCTCATTCTGTGTGTGCCAGCTCTGTCGAGCCTCTATTGATTGAATGGCCCGCTGCCTGTTCCATTTACCTTCCAGTCACTAATTATCGCAGCACCTCAAAGTGCGCCCAATGAACAGGAACTATTCGTTCACTAATAATGAACTTTGTAGATAAATTAGGCGCCTATTGTACTGCTGATTAAAACATGATCCATGGTACCATCTTCTGTGATTCCAACGGTTACCTTGGTTCAACAATCTGCACTCATTTCGGAGCGAAGCGAAGGCACACTGGGGCACGGCCCATGGGCGTGGTTTCATGGCATTTGATGGACACAGCACCGACACTTGCCATGGCACTTGCCAGGCACTTGCCGCATTCTCTTTGTACTATTTTTGTAGGCTCGTGGACCAGCCGGTCCGGTCGTTATTTTGACACGATCACACCCTTTCGCGTTCACGTGCACCTTCGGCCAGAAGCGAAATTAGCGAGGCAGATCGCGACATCGCGTCGGGGGTACAGGAACTTCTGTTGTGCAGGATCCTTGTGGTTTTGTTAGCTCGAATAACTGGGATCCAATCACACAGATTTCGCAGCAAAACAACGAGGCAAGCAGTGACTTGATGAAACAACAATAATCCAGATCCAGTAATACAAGACGTATTAACCGCCGCTTTGCTTCGGCAGCCCGGAAAATCGAGGGAGACAGATCTTATTTCAGGTGTGTTTTATATGGTCGAGAATAATAATTCCAGGTCACCGAGAGCGATTCCCACCGTACAAATCAAGGATCCCGTTGACGGGTTGGAAATTGCGGAGAAATCGGTCACCAGAACCGGAGCCTTAAGAGACGCGCGCAATTAAGTCAGATTTTTGGACGAGTGTATCGGAGGACAATGAGGTTGGTGAATGTTCAAGAATTTGGGATCCGCGGGTGAATTGAGCTGGAATGTGCAATTGAGACCGGATTTTGTCAAGGTATTTGAAGCACAGGGTTTTGGCCTTGGAATATTCATTTGTATCCATAGAGAAAACGGACCGTCAATTGATAGACAGATTCAACCCATCCAGCGGTCGACAGAAAATGACTGGGAAATTGCCAGTGAGACCCGTAGTGAGCGCGAGGACAGTGTGAAGGATCAAAAGAAGTCTCCCCCTACTTTTTTATACTGCAGACATGGGAGGCAGTTATCAAATGAGGTGCTTGGCATTGAGGCTGTTAAACCATGAGGCCAGTCTGGTAAGCTCAACATTCTCAGAATGGATTAGATTCAACACCTTACCGTCCGCAGCATAGTTGATGGACAGTTAATTCCGGGCACAGTGAGAATATGAACTTCAGACAGCAGTTGCTGGGAACTGCGAACTTGTCAAGAGGATACTCCGGTGGGTGCTCAGCTGGTTGAATATTGCACGGTTTGGGGATAAATGGAGTGTGCAAAGGCGAGTTGGGCAGTGTAAAAAAACCACACCGAATGGCGATGCGACGAGATCACTAGAGGAAGACGAAAGACTTTGAGACGATGGAGAAAAGCACAAATAGGTACAAAGAATCGCCGAGGTAATCGTTAAACGACCAATTAGCGATGGGACGTAATCCTCAGCACTAATAGCACATGTAATCCTGAGTGCTAATAGCATATGTATTTCTGTGGGTAAATAATACACAGGATTAAACCCCGATTATCTACTACCAAGGGCAGGATTATCATCCTGCGGGTAATTATTCATGTCGATAGGAGTATTATCCACTGAAGGTTATCTCTGCGCTGACCCGCAATATTGATCACTATGCGGATTGTTTGGTATCGGTTCCACGGGATTAATGGATTAAACTTGGTATCCTGCGTGCCCCGGATTATCCGCGCATGGTCACCTGATAATACCACAAATCGCCTCTAACTAGAGGGTACCATGCCCCCCCAATGGTACCCACTAGTTATAGGCAAACTGCCTGTGCCACGGAAATGCCATGGCAGGGGTGCCATGGCGGCCACCCAATGGGTGGCCAGGGAGAAAAATGGGATTTTGGCCACCTGTGCCACTGATTTTGAAGGGTTTTGGCAGGGGGTCAGTAAAAGCGTGATTTTGTGAGAAAATAGTGCCATAGCTGCCACCAAACCTTTAGACCCGGATCAGTACCAAAAATGTGACCCAATTAGTGCCATGTATGCCACGGGTCAATTTTAGCAGGGTTAGTAAATTTTGTGACCGGGTTAAATAGCCACCCGTGCATGGGTCAATTTTAGCAGGATCAGTAAATTTGTGACTGGGTTAAATAGCCACCCGTGCCACAGGTCAATTTTAGCAGGATCAGTAAATTTTGTGACTGGGTTAACTGGCCACCCGTGCCACGGGTCAATTTTAGCAGGATCAGTAAATTTGTGACCAGGTTGATTAGCCACCCATGCCACAGGTTGATTTTTGCCAGGATCAGTAAATTTTGTGACCGGGTTAATTAGCCACGCGTGCCACAGGTTGATTTTAGCAATCAGTAAATTTATGATGGGATTGATTAGCCACGCGTGCCATGGGTCGATTTTAACAGGATCTGGAAATTTTGTTAGGTTGATTAGCCACAGGTGCCACGGGTCGATTTTTGACAGCATCAGTAGGTAGGTGAGTAGCCATTTGTGTTGCAGGTAGGTTATCAGACAACCTGTAGTCCGCTGATTCAGCTATTGGCGTCACCAATCACTTGAAAAGCCTTGAAAAGCAACCTCATCATTTTCGGAGACATTGCCACCAGTGCCACCAATCACTTCCAAAACACTTGTAATTTTCAACTGACATTGCCACCAGTGGCCACAGATTACTTACCACCACCACACAGAGGGAATGAAAACAGCATTTATTTCTTGCGTGCATGTATGTAAAACAAAATAAAAACAACAGGCCCAAGCAGGCGTTGTAGTAGTACGTGGGTTGGAAAAAAAATGCGGGCGGCCGGAAGGAGAAGGCAGCAAGGAGAACGAGAAGGTGGAGCGGAGATTGGCGACTACAAACTATCTTCGTCGTCGTAGTCATCCTTGTCAATCTCCTTGGCGGACTTCGGCTGGCGCTTCCTCTTCGTCTTGGGCTTCATCTTACCTGACGCAATGTCAGCTGCGATGTCCGCCTCCATCCTCTGCTTCGTCGGCAGCAGCCTGAGGTACTTCACCCTCTTTTCCTACATGCGATCCCAGCTAGAGGTGCCGGGGCCAGTGCTGCCACCAGCGACCGCATTGCCACCACTGCCACCACCAGCGACCCCACTGCTACCACCGGTGCCACTGCTGCCACCAGCGACTGCATTGCCACCGGCGGTGCTTCCCTTGGGCTCGTTGTCATCAGTGGCCACAAACTCAGCACTCCTGTGGCCGGTTGAGTGGGCGAAGGGCTTGCACTTCTTCTTCTTCGGCGGCTCCTCTTGTTCGCCGTCGGCGCCCTGCTTCCGTTTCTTCCCACCGCTGTCTTCCTTCCCCTTCTGCTTCTTCTCCTTCGTCTTGTCCTTGTCCTTCCCCTTCCCCTCGGCTTGCTTCGCCTTCTTCCCACCCGCTGACTTCTTCCCCGAACCGCCCTCCTGCAATTCGCCCTTGTCCTCCTGCCGCATTCCGCTTCTTTCCCCGCAGCAGGCTCGGGATCGGTTGTCAGCATCTGTCTCCGCTGCGTCTGGCTCCTCGTCGGCCGACTTCAGCTTCGCTGTCGACCCCTTCGCCTTCCTCGATCGCTTCCCTGAGGGTCTCGCTAGAATCTCGGCTCGCAGTGCAGGATCCGTTTGGATCGAAACGGCATGCGCCAGACTTGAGGCACTGCCAAAGCGCGACAATGTGGCCAGCGCCTCCAGCCTTGAAGTTGGAGGGCGCCACAAAAGTAGCGCCCTCTGGCCAGCCGACCAACGTCCACCCAAGGCCGCCTTGGATGACCCGCTCGTAATCCTTGTAGTTCATTTTGACGTTGGGGTTGTTGGTTTTATTGCCTAAACAGGAAATTAGTAAAATCAAGAGGCAATCAGAAACGCATGAAGGTCGCTCTCGATCATCTTTGCCACCTCCGACCTGCGCACAGTGAGATCGGCAGGCATGGTGTCGCTGGAAGTAGCGGCTGCGGCGGTGATGCCCTGGGTGCCCAGGTTTTTCCAGCTGTCGTCCTTCACCAAAAAAACCACCGGGTCGATTTTGTAGACCTCCTGAAGGAACTTGAAATTGGCAGGGTCGCCGAGAAGCGTTGGGGAAATGGTGTCGTTCGCATGCCCACCGGCCAGGACACCAGATGCCCGTGCCCCCGTGCGGTGCTGAAGAAGATCCATCTGAAATACAGGTCAGCCATGGCTGCCATGGATGCCACAGTGCCACTGGTGCCACAAGAAAACCCAAAACTTACCTCCTTCGAAATATTGGAGGCGACCGCACCCGCATCCTTGGCAGCAGAGCTGTTGAGGGGCGAGTGCCCTTATTCTTGCTCTCTTGGTATGCCAGGTAATCCTTCTTGAGCTGCACGAGGTTGTCAGCAGACCACGCATCGGCGCCCTCGGCCTGAACAATCTTCTGCATCTCTGGCATTTGGATGCACTCCCCTTTCTGCTTCCCTATAGTTGCACGGTCAGCATCTTCAACGAATAACGAGAAAAGTAGGGTCCTTACCAATGTTCATCTCCTTCATCCGCTTCCAGACCTTCGCCGAGAACTTGTTGTAGTCGCGCCCATCTGTGTACCTGGTGACGTGCCCAAGCAGCTGCTTCACCTCGCAAAGCGGAATGTTGAGCTGCTCCGACAGCTCCGCCGCACGAGCCTCAAGCAGGTCTTCGAATTCCCCGACCTTCTCATCGAGGATCTTGCGCGCAGCCTTCAACTCTTTCCCCTTGAGCACCGCCGTATTCTTCTCTGTCGTGGACTTCCCCTTCTCAGCCCTCGGGCGCCTGGGTGGCTGCACGGGTGCCCCGGGATGTCTGTCGCGGTAGCTCTGGCCTCTGGGGTTATGTTCCCCGCTGCTGTCATCGCTGTTGTTGTTGTCCTCGTCCTCATCTCGTCCTCGTCCTCGTTGCTGTCCTTGTCATTGTTCTCGTTGCTGTCCTCGTTGCTGTCCTTGTTGCTGCCACTGTCGTCATCGTCATCTTGGCGGTCCGGCTCCTCATCCGCACCCGCATCCACACCATCGCCAGACGCCAAGCCCTTGTCGGTGGTGCTGGGGGGTGGGGACTTGCCCCGTTCTTCAGTGGCAGAGGTGGATGCTGATTTGGTGGCAGCGGTGGACGGGGACTTGGGACGTGGGGGCAGGGAGCGCTCGGTCTCAGGACGTGGGGACACAGTGCGCTCGTTCTCGGAATGCAGGGACACGGTGCGCTCGTTCTCAGAGCGCGGAGATGTGGCACGCTCGCTCTCGGGACACAGGGATGCAGTGTGCTCGTTCTCGTGGGGCGGGGATTGAGACACGGATCGGGCACGGTCTTCGGGCGTGTCATTTCCATCGCCGGCATCGTCCTCATCCAGCGCAGCACCCTTGTTGGTGGTGCCAGAAGGAAGGGTGCCGCCGAGATCAACTCCCTCCCCTGTGGGTAAGGACATGAGCTCATCAAGGGGGAGCTCCTCAGACTCAGACTTGGACTCGGACTCAGGGGTGGGTGGCTTTTTGGTGGTCGCTCTGCGCTTTGACGCCCTGGTCTTAGATGAACCTGGCAGCATTGCCACTGGCGGGGGTGGAGATGGGGCAGCAGGTGCGGCAGCTTTGGCCTTGGCCCCCCTCTTCGGTTTTGGCAGGGGCAGGTGCGGTGGACCGCGTACTTCTGTGCAAGGGGCTGTTCATTGGCAATGCTGGCCTTCCAGTTATTGGATATTTGGGGGGCATCTGAAAATAAATACTGGTCAGAATAACTGCTCCCAGCTCCAAACAAGACTTACCGTTCCAAATCCGACAGTATTTTGAGCTTTGGCGGCAGTGGCACTCGGAGTCGTGGATGGAGAAGACTTTGATCACCGCATCGCAGTCACGTGCTTGCTCTGATCAGTGGCACTGATGGCAGGGTGCCCACACAAAGCAGCAGATGGGCACCCGTGGCACAAAGAGTAATTTAGATGTAAAATTCGGTGGTGGTGCTATTTAGGTGCCACGTCAGCCTTTGACTCTCCCTTCACCTTCCCCAACCCCGCCACTGTGCTTCAAAATCCCGGTGTCGCCAAAAATGAAAGGTTTTTGTGGTTTTTTGGCTTCATGCCACCAATGCCACCAAACGGCTCTGACGTCCTTCAGCTTCACAAGGCTCTGCCATCCATGCCACCGGCTTCTCGACATCCACGGCTGCCACCATGGCTGCAGCAGCCATTGGCCGTGAAGATTTATCTGAGCCAGACAGTGGCACTGCCCCGATCACACCTCTCTCCCGCATTCCACCATCTTCGGCCAACAACGGAGCTCGACGCTCCCTCTCTAGGGGCGACCCCTTCCAGGACCCTCGCCCCTCTGCACACCAACGTCAGACGAAAGTCGCCGCAGCAGCCGGGTCTATTGCTGCAAGATTCAAGGTCTGGAAAGTACACATTGCATCGACAGGCTGGATCGGGCTGCAGGACCACGGCATTCCTCCTGACGCTGCCACTGGGGAGCGCGACCCAGTTGGAATCGTTCACTTGTTGGAGACGTTCTTTGGACCGGATGCAACAAAGCCGGGGTTCACGTTGGTCAAAGCACCCAAGGATGCTGGGTGCGCCCTTCGTCTTTTTTCATCTCATTTTCTTCTAGGACTCACCGCTCTTCAGGAATCCGCGCCCCATTGTTGACTCTGGAAAGCACGTCTGCGCTGTGTACAGAGGCATTCCAGACACCCCCCAACTTCATGCGAGACGTCCATGACCCAGTGGTGGAGGCCATGGAAATTGCACGGGCTCAGGCTTCACTGTCTGAGTCTCGTCTTTACCATCGGCGCGGCAACTGGGCCTCGCTCACCACGGGAGCCACCCATGGGACTGGTCGCGATGAGCCTGGTGACTTTGTCAACGGGATTATCAACACCACCGTCATTCTCGCCCTGGTTAGCAACGCTGCCTTCATTGACCTTGCCGAATTTGGCTCAGGTGTGTTCCTTCTCCTCCTCTTTAAGCCCATGCTCATCCCTTCAGGCCTTTTCTCCATCTGGGCGCTGCACCTCTTCCAGTTCTATATCGACTACATGGGTTCCTTTCTATCTCAAGAACCCCAAGCTCCAGCGGCCCTTCGTCAACAGCATGTCGGTGTGTACCTTCAACCTCGGCCCTCGTACCTGCACCTTTGGGCACCGCGACTTCACCAACCTCGCATACGGGTGGTGTGCAATTACCGCTCTCGGCACATTTGACTATACGAAGGGCGGGCATCTCATTCTTTGGGACTGCAAGCTCATCCTGGAGTTTCCCACCGGGATGCACGATCCTCATCCCGAGCGCGGCCATCTTCCACTCAAACACCTGGATCGCCGAGCACGAGACACGGTATTCATTCACCCAATACACCGCAGGAGCGCTCTTCCGAAGGGTCGAGCGTGGATTTCGATCTGAGAAGGACTATATTGCTACGCTGACGGCAGAGGGAGATTGAGGAGGAGCGTAAACTCGGGTTGGAGAGGGCTGCGGCGGGGGCTGCTTTGTTTCTACGTTGGATGAGCTGAAGGCTGGCTGGGTGTAGAATTACTTGTTTCCTGCGCAATTTCTTGGACGTTTACTTATTTTGCCACCAATGCCATGTATCTTGACCACACTGAGGTCACAAATTTTGTAATGAATGCCATGAGTGCCACCAAAAAATGTGATGAACTTGATCATGCCACCCATGCCACCCACCGGACCTGCCATAAAATGTCGTGATCGCCAAACCCTAGATGCGTGATTGCCAACCCTAGACACACAACAACTCGATAACGGGTCTTCCTCAAGCCATAATTTAAAAATCTGAAGAAGCCAATTTGAAGTTTTAACACATACGTGGGTCCAGGAATATTTTTTGCATTACTTCTAATTTCTACATCGAGATTTGTGTTTGTACATGAAACGGTCCAAAATGTGCCATATCTGCATATAGGTACCCCCACTTCTCTTCTCTTACCACGACACACTTTTTTCCAACTTTCACAAATATGAAAGATTCTCACATGTTGGTCCTTCCTTGGTCCCCTGCACATGTCTGGGCGTCTTATTGGTCTTTTTAGCCCGAATGTCCCAAAAATGCCACCTGTGCCATCACGTACCCCTGCTGCTAGACGTCTTGCTTGTGCAAGATATCGTGAAAAGTGAGTTTGGTATGCCTTAATCTTCAATGCCTGACCAAATTTTCGCAGGAAAAAGGAAGAACTGGCGGAGAAATCTCGTATCAAGATGAAAGAGTATCTGGCCGTCTTGTTGCCTTGTTACGCTGCTCATATAAACTTAGATATCGCAGAGGATCCAGGATGACCCAGTTCGTGCCCAAGAGTACCAAGAACGTAAAAAGGCCGGGAACGATGCCTACCAGCAAAAGTAATGTGGTGCACCATTTATTGATACGAACTAACACATGCACTACAGAAACGGAGGCTCCTGGCTTACAAAAAAAGGGAACAAAGGCTCGAGAATGCCACCAAAAGCTAGGTCATGACAAGGCTCGCAAAAGGCTTGTGAGAGGCAGCGGAGCAGAGAGCAGGGAGGGATTATGAGCTGGAATTGGCGATCTTACAGGCAAAACATCAGGATGAGATTCAGATGAAGGTTGCTGACGCCATGTGGAGCCCTGGGTCAAGCAGGGGTAGTCGTTACCAGCGTGAGGATGGCTTATACAGCTTCCGAGGGTAGTAATTTTTGTTTGTTGTGTTCGTGGCAATAGTGGCAGTCAGTGCAAAATGTGTTCAAGAGTTAAGTGGCACTGGTGGCACCCCACAAAAACGCCCCAAAGAACTTAGCCGAGCACCGCCTTTCCAATCCCGTGACCAAAAGTTGGCCGCTATTGCTTCTTCTTCTTCCCATCTCCCCGACGGCCCTTCCTGCGCTTCTTGCCACCTGCGTTAATGTCATCCCCCAAGCCTCGCCGTTGCTCTCCGCCCTTTCATGCAGACCCCAACACCACCAAGGCCACCGCAAAAGTCTTCTATCTCGTCACCAGCCCTGCTGCTGGATCGAAGCGCGGCGTGTATCCGTCTTGGTGTGTCATTTTTTTCTCCCTTTTTTTTTTTTGACATCCATCTGCTTCTCAGGACTAGCGCCCAGCGTGCGTCGGAAGGCAAGGCTCGTGGGGCGCCGTCAAATTCACGGCCTGGGACGACTGCCTCCCCGCCTGGCATGCTTGCTGTGATGCCGGCGAGCATGAGCATGACGCCCTGCCCCCTCGCACCCCCACCCCTCCTACCACCCCAACAAGACCGCCCAGCTGCACCGTCCAGCGTCCCGCCTTCGCCAACCTACGCAGTCCGTGGTAGTGGGGCCATCCACAGCTCATTGGATGCTGCACTGGCCGATTTCCAGGCCGCAGCAACTAGGGGGCCAGCGACGCTCTATACCGCGGAGGACCCTCGGTCGCTGCGCATGTCGCAGCTGGCCGCTCCCCTGAGGATGCAATTGCCCTCGTGAGCTCTTTTGTAGAGGGGGAGGCTGCATCTGGTAGCTCTAGCACCAGCCCGTAGCCGTCCGCAGACGCGTCGTGGAGCAGCTGAGTGAGGTGCTCTGCTTTGGCGGTGGATCCTTCAGAGATGGCCGGTGGAAATGTAAGCTATGATCACACTGTGCCATTGACTGGGTCGCCATATGAAAATGACTCAGACGATGAATACTGGCGGGATACATAATCTAGCTACCTCTTTACTGTGTATTCAATATTTTATTGTACAAGTGACCAAGTGGCAGAGATGGCATCCATGGGCTGATGGCATCCGTGGCAAAAAGGTGCACAGACAATTTTGTGGCAGCCATGGCACCTTGGTTTGGCTGCCACCAGTGCCATGGATCTGTTCATGAGGCAGTTCCGTTCAATGGCGTCATTGGAGGCTCATGACCTGCCTGTCTGAAACCTCGTGGCTTTGGGGCTCATGACCTGCCGTCTGAAACCCGTGGCCTCAACGTGGCCTCCCTGTCTCGAACACCATGGCCAAGTCGACAAATTCAAAGCAAAAGCACCGTGCTGCACCAATGAATAAACGGGTGAAAGTACCGGTAAAAGTCAGAGATGCAATGGGCGGACCAGTCTCAAGTTACAGGTCCTGACAACCCAAGCGCGGACAGAAATTCAGCAAAGGACGCAAATGGAGATAGAAGAGCAGGAACGAGGTGAGCTCTTTATTTGAAAAGCCACACCAGTATCACTAACCTGAGCTGCTAGCCTGGTCAGCCAGCACCCGGAAGACCATGAACACATTCATGATATCCCTGATGAGAGGTAGATGAATGGCAGGATGACGATGGAGATTTCACATATGGGGACATGATTGACGGTGCTGTCCCCATCGATATCAGCCATGGGGGTGGGGAGATGCAGGATATGGCGCAGGCATTATCTGACGACCTGCATGGCAAAGCCAGACGGTGGGCTCGCTTGTCTATGCTTTAAAATGCATTAAACAGGCATGTTTAGGAAACGTCAGGACACGCGTTACCGGTCGGATGTGGTTCAGCGCCGAGTCCTTGGCTTCCGTGCTCAGATGAAGGAAATGGTGGATGCGTATATGGCATTTTCTGCTGCTCAAGGAGAGCATGGCATGGCGCGGGACCTGTCCCCTTCAGACGATATGGTGGAGAACGAGTTCAGGGTGATGGTTGTCGATGTTTTTGGTGCGGTGTTTGTTTCAAGTGGAATAGTTCTAATGCTATAGCCAGATACCTATACTGTGGATGCACCTATCCTCAGCAGACACATATATCGCCTCCTGCCTGTTGGGCAGGGCTTGATCCCCTGCTCACCATGGAAGCCCAAGCAGGCTGTGTCAATCCGTGTCCTAGAGATGTTCCGTCTCGCACGCCTACGGTGCCCAGCTCTTGGGGTTCAAGCCTGGATCAAAACACTGGCAGATCTTCATGGCACGGCCTTTAAGCCCTACAGCGCTCAACGATTCACCATCTGCTTTGACTTGTACTTGGAGATCTTGGATAATGCCGAGAAGCGTGTGAAGACAGCACTCGGCCGCGATGCACCTGACTGGCGCCTCAAAAATGGATGCCCGCCTGCACCTACAAGCTAAAGGGGGAGGACAAGCTTATCTTCGCCATGCTGCTCTGCTGGACGGTAATGACTCGCTCAAGCGCATCCTCAGGAAAGATAAAGGGTTCGATGAGGATGGTGTAGCTCATCGAGGAGACTCTGAGCGTGCAGATCCCAGAGCTGCAGATGCGGGTGGTGACTACCTGATGTTCCGTGAGAGGGTGGATCGGTGGACAAGGAACGACTTGCTGAGGAGGTCGGAATCCCAGTACGTGGCATTTATGGCAATAGGATTCGTGGTACAACGGCATAGGGCTGATTTCGATATTGTAGATCATGATGAGCCGAGAATTCTTCAGGCTGTGAGAGAGGTGGAAGAATCTCACCGATGTGGAGGGGCGGATGGCCGACGCTTGGAACGCGGTGTTAGGGCACCTAGACCCCTACACATCAGCATCGCTGTTTTCAACTTTTTATTGGAGCGCACAACTCTACCATTCAGATTTTCTGTTTTCAATCCTCTTTTTTTTTTCCCCTGTTTTATATCTTACTGACGAACACATTCTATAGTTGTTTTCATAGGACTTCACCTTGCAACCGAAGGGCGCTTAGCCGGCGTCTATCGGAC
>JARKIC010003293.1:0-27425 GCA_029378375.1 Mycena olivaceomarginata | reverse complement strand
GTCCTGAACGGGGACAAAGAGGATAGAAGATGGGACTGTCTACACGATCGGACAAGGAGCAGTCACACCGGACACACTCAAGCATTAAGGGGTCGACACACGAGGATCCTATATATTTACCCACACGTGATTAACTACGGACGCCTTACTCATATACCAGCCAGTAGACTAATCATCGTATTGTAAGCGTAATTGTACAGTATATAAGGAGGAGGTTTTGGCATGGATAGGCACTGAACTTTCTGTCACTAAGAGCATTAGCCTTTACCGGGTATTGCTTGATAAACGACGGAGATTCGGGACTTGTCACCCAGGACTGACTTCATTAAGAAGTTTTGTTTCGTCTGCACGAGTAACTCAATATCAATTGTTGGATCGGGATCTTGGGATTGGAAACGGTTAAGAAGCTAGAGAGAGCTTATTAGGATTGAGAACACGGCACCGCACTACAGTAGCCTTGGAAGGCTTATTATTTGGGATTTGGAGAACACGGCACCTTGTTAGGATTGGGATTGTTGGCTCAAGCTTATAAAGCTTTTAAACTCGATTTGTTGGCTTAGGCACTCGTTTGGCATTGCTCAAAGAGGTCTAATACTCTAAATCAAACCTTGCACTTCGGACTAGACCTCTTAAAACAGGCTTGTTCCTCGCAACCTCTGTTGGATTATCTGTGCTCCTTGAACCTTCTTAAAGTGTTCAAAAGACCCGTACTCGGCGGCACAGTCTAAACCATTCAAGGGGAAAGTAGTTAGGATTTGGTTAGTAGTTGCGTTTTTGCCTTAATCAAGCAACTCGCATTCTGCTCGTTGGGTCTTGATTAAACTAGTACTGCTGTTGTAGACACCGAGCAAGCATTTCAGCGGCAGGGAGTCCCGGAGAATGAAGCAATAGGTGGGAAACTGAGGGGTGGGGATTTGGACTGTGTCGTGCCTGGGGCCAGAGTGGTGAAGGTGTTGCTCTAGATGCGCCCATAGGTGGCCATTGGTGGTGCCGGAGGTGGAGGCGGATGTCTCGCATCCGGGGGCAGAGACGAGAGAGGCTGGGGGGGAGGAGTCGCTGCAAACATCGTGAATGGTGGGAAACTGAGGGGTGGGGGGCCAGCCTACGTTGACATTTGGATTGGTAGGGGTGGGGGTGGGTACTCCGTTGATGGAGGCGGCAGCACTCACGTAGACACAGATGCATCTAAATACAAGGTCAGTAAAGATGGAAGCAGGTGAAGGAAACCCAACCTTGGACTGGAGGCACAGACACTGGTGCCCTTAAATGTTTGGGTGTACTCTGCACTTGTGCTGTGGGCAGTGGCGCAGGCCATGAGCTTATGTCGGAGCAGCAGCGGGTCTCCGTGTTGTGGTGGTGCACGTTCAGTGGCTCCAGCCCTGCACACCATTGCAGCCTTAGTCAAGGCGCTCGCGCGTGCTGTGGGCTTGATTCAGCCCGCAGACGCGTTTTGGGAGGTGTGGTAGGTGCCGCCACCTCAAGCCACTTGGAGCCACCACCAACCTGCTCCTCCTCTTCACTACCCGAATCATCGGGTTCGGCGATGGTGGAGAAGGAGAGAGGATGGATGGAGGGGCAGTCAGTGGACACAGCTGGAGGTGGATGGGATCTGACCACTCGAGCTGATCCACCTCCTCCTCCTCGCTGTCCCCCGCTCCAATGGAAGGTCCCCATCCAAACGGGTCCCTCCCCAGTAGTCGGGGTCCAGGTTGGCGAGGTCGGCGGCGCTGTTCTGGAATGCTTCAAGACTCTTGAAGGGGGAGGCCGGTCCCAGAGGATCGTTGATGGCAAGGGAGGTAGGGTCACTGGGGTCCATTGTTGCCGTAGGAGGTGGCAGAGTCGGTGTTGGAGGCTAAGTGTTTTGGTAAGTGTTTTTGGTCGTGTTTTTAACATCTTTCGCTGAGCCAGAGCCTACTGGCGCCTACAAGACGCGATGGACGCGTATGGCCGGGTATGGAAGCCGGTGGTGGGTCGCAATTGATGCGTGTCTGACGCACAGGGCATATGTTCAACCTAGGGTATTCAGAGTCTAAATTGGGTGAGTTAGGTGAGTTTTATGGTAACAATGGCCCCAGATGGACGTACCTGTAGGCTGTATTGCACTGCACAAACAAACGAGGTGTGAGGAAGAGAGGGTGAAGAGGAAAAGAGAAAAAGGTAGGCGCTGATGCCACTGATGCGGTCACGTGCTCCACGAGTGGCACCAACAACGCCTTCGTCTCAACTCCAACACCTCCGCTGGTCGATCCCGCCTTTCGTTACATCAACGCCGCTGCCATATATGTCACCGATCAGCCAATGACGAGCCGTTTAACAGTCGTCCTCTCTTGTGTTTTTTGGTCTGCCTTCATTTAACTCGCAACCACTTTGTTTTTAAGTGCACAATCTGATTTATATGTTGCCCCTTGCTGATTGATTTTTTTCGAGATTTGTTCCATGTGTTTGAAATACCAAGCACAACTTGAGCCGAAAGGCCAGTTACTTCGCTTAACAACTCTTGCTTTTACTACCACCACATTCATGGGCCGACATGCCCGCCATCTTACCACTGACGCCAAGGCCTCAGCACATTGCCAAAGTGATCTATTATACTCCCAAAGCCCTCAGTATGTCCCTTTTATCTTTTGATGCACTGTAATGGCTACAACAACAAATACTTTAATTAGCGGAAAACTTGTTCGTGCCACATCCAGATGGCTGAAACAACTCCGCAAGGTGGCTCAGACACCTCCAACCAACTCCCTTAACCATATCCCTGGGCTCCCACCGCTCAGCCTCGACCTCGTTGCTCTGAACGAGCTGCCATTGCCTAAGAGTAACCCTCTCTTTCAGGCAGCGCTCACAGCAGCATCCTGGATTGATGTCTCAGACCTTGGCCGCTGGAAAAAACGAACTCCCTTTGAGGAAGACAATGATACAACAGATCCCTGCTCACCTCGACCTCGTACCTCTGATACAGTGCAAATATTGCTGTTGTTCTGCATGGTGATCGCATGCGGGAACAGAATGAACGAGATGTCCAACGCCGTGCTGAATTCAATGGAGCAGGTTGCAAGAAAGCTCTGGAAAGGCTGCGAGAGGAGGTGGTTGGGCTGTTGCAGAGTTTTGAGCAGGGACAGGAATACCACAAAGATTTGTACCATCCATTCCACCAGTCTCGTGAGCACCTAATGCTACAGCATTATATTCAATGGCAGGCCCATACAATTTACCATCTGTATCATCTCGAGTTCTTGGGTACATGTTCCACAGCTGCCGACACTATTGCATCGTAAATATTGTCCAATCTAATGGTTTCACTACTTTTCTTGCACTAAATGCACATTTGGCTGGGTTTAAGCCTACTCCGCAAGCAAGAACTCGCAGCACCCATACTGCCTTCTATGCCTCCGATGCCTCCAGCACAAGGTGAAAAAAATCAGGATTTAATTGTATTAATGGGTGTTGAGTATGGCAGAAAAAGTATTATGGTCAGAAGAAATGCAGACAAACATCTGACTTCTCAAGTACCTTTGTGCAAATCACTCACGTCATTCACGGCACCTTCGATGCCTCCAACACGAGGTAAAATTAATAAGCAAAATGCGAATAGAGGCAGATAGGAGAAGCACTGCCTCAGCACTGCCACTTATGAATGGCCTTAGCTTTACCATCACTGTCATGAATTGTCTTTTCATTTTACTTCCAGAACCCGAACAACCCAAACAACCCGATCATTGATCAGATCAACTATCTGATCAATCGAACCAGGATACTGTTTTAGGATCCCCTAACAGTTTCGATCGGTTCCCCCTTCGGGTTCCCGATCACCCTTCTATGTTCATATATCCCTTCGTTCAAGTTTCTATCACCAGTTATTTATTCGTCGGTATCAAGTGTATTTAACCTCTCCATCAAAGTAACAACCAAATCTTCGGCGCCTGAGGTCCCTGCAGCACACCTATCCTCGTCATCTGATTCTTGTGTCGACACTACAATGCGAGGCTGAGCCTGTGGAGGTTCCTCGACCTCGAAGACCTGCTGCATGATAACAAGCTCTTGAGCAGCCCAGTTGGGTAAGGGCACTGTCAGTATAGGATCCCACCCAGTTCGCAGCCCAGGAAAGATTGACCCTGAGAACCCACGTAGTCGACTCGTTTTGCGGAGGTGGGCAGCAATGGATGCGTGAATGCGGTCCTGGTGAGTCCAGCGCTGAGAGAGTTTGTGTGCGAGGTGGGGATTCACGATGATATGGGCGCAGATGGCACGGATGAAGTCGACGTGGTCATCGGCCATGAACGTGATGAGACGACGCATCTCCACGTTGAGCCGTAAGACTTCTTCCTTCGCGCGCTTGATGCCGAAGTAAAGAACCATAGCTTCATGGTTAACCGGGTTAGCCCACGCAACACTACAAATGTCAGTGCGGGTATCACGGAGGAGATCGAACTCAGCGAGTGACACAGTGTCGATCACTGAAAGCCAGGTGAGGCGTTGTGATGTCGTATAATAATATACTTCAAATTCCGATCAGGCATGTCGTTTGCCATGGAAAGTGAATGAGTGAGGGATTTCGTGTATCTTGGAAAACAGACGTGGTTTGACCGTACTTCCAGATAACGGAAGAATATTCCCTGCAGGACGTATTGGCAGCAGAAAATCACTAGACACACTTCGTTTTACTGTAAACGAGTGATGTGTTCAGGAACCTGTGGAAAGCAGAAAATTCAGTAATATCCAGGCAAGATCAATACTTGTGTTGTGAATGGTCTACGGCGACCGGAGGGCGAGATAACCAATAAGCAGCAGCAGACAGGCAGTGTATTCGGGTTGTTTGGAGGTGAGTTTGATGCTGCACAGATTGTAGCAAAACTCTTGTATTTTCTGTTGGCTGAAAACAGGGTACAAAAGGAACTACTGATCAAGTGCTTTTCACAGGGGTTTTATACAAGTCCAAGAGGCGTGAGAATCGGGGACAACGTGGATATCATGAGAAAATTGGCATGGGGAGGAGGCTGAATGGGTATGAAGCATATGCTTTAAAAGATGAACAAAAGATGAATATATAGAGAAGATGATAAAAACACTGATACCGCATGGATGGTGCGTTGAGCACAATTTGCCATTAGTTTGGGACAGAATGGGCTATGCTTCTGATCCTAGTAGCTATAGGAAACATGTGGTGGCTGTCGGAAAGGTGGAAACAACAGGAAATGAGTATAATTGAGCAAAAGTGATTGGCCAGGGACTTGTGAGATGATCTATAGTTCCGCATGCATTTTGGAATATTTTCCCAGCACACAGGGAGGGTGCAAAGTGCAGGAAACTGGCGGAAATCCAATGTGGGATGATGCAATTTTGCCAGGGATCACAAAATCCCTTGTTTGAGCGATGCCGAAATGCCGAGTGGTTCACAGGTTAACTCAGAAGTATGTGGGAACTTGATTCAAGAGAATATTGGTATTTCTCCTGTTCGGAATACTGTTTGCATGGTCAAAACAAATGCAGTTCCACAATATGTTGCGCATCCGGAGTGCAGATAATGTTGTGTGATTTCAGTGATTTCACAATTGTGGTATCACAGCGTTCACGGGGAGGGTTGAGTTGAGCGGCGGCGGCATTGTACTGATCAAGAGCAGTGCGGATAGCATCAGCTCTAGTATGCAAGGCCTTACTCAGCTTCTCGCGCATTTTGTAACTTTTCTTGGCATTCAGTCGGCTTCTGGAAGAGTTGGGAATCACGCACCGATATTGCTCATCCCAAGCTTTGTGAGCTCAAAGAGCCGCTTGACAACGAGCAACTCAAGTCGATCGAGCGCGTCTCGATACTTGCACTCACCCAACATGACAAGGGCATCTTTGTACTGTCGCCGATCCTTGATGGCATGTTCTTCTTCAAATAGTACCACAGCTTCCTCGACTCCGAGGACGCGATTATGAGTGGTTTGATACCGGCGCCGACACAATGCGATCTCGGCCCTCTGCCAGCCGAGGTTCACAATGTAGTGGTCAAGCTGGTCGTATGTCTTCTTCGCAGCAGCAGATTCTTGGCTGAAGATCGTCAGTATCGTGATGTAATGAGAATTTATTGATGCACACGACATCTTGTAGCTTCTGCAAGAGGTCCATATAGTCACTAGTCACCGATACTTGCTCGGGTTCCTTCTTCCGGCTCTCAAAGTACGCACATTCCGCCAAGAGGAAATCTTCATAATCTTGAGCGCTGGTTTCGGTACGATTTTCGAGGACACTGAGTTGCTGTGCATTTGTATCTAGCTTCTCGAGGGCCTGACGATAATTTTGGAATATGAAGCTGCCTGTTTCTTTGTTGTCAGTTCGTTGACAAAGATTTAATTTAAAAAGCACATACCGGAGCTCGCATGTTTGTCGAGGTCATGGAAATTGAAGTGCTCCTCGATCTGCTGGTGGCGACGAAATGGGGATGCAAGCCAAGTGACAGCCGCCAAATTATTGGACAGTGCGAAAGTGCGCTCACACTCCTCGAAGTCCTCGGTTCCCATCCCTTCAACATAGAGCAGATGCAGCAAACCTGGCACTCTCGGTTGTGAGCATGGCCTGTGGAAAGATGGCACAATCGGGGCTAACCCATTGTTAGTTTGCTTGGCCTATTATCGTACCACCAAAATAAAAATAAAATAAATAAAAGGATGGCATGGCTCCGTGCATTCGGAGAGCAGGTGACGCGGGCACCCAGAGAGCTGTGGCATAGTGTTCCGAAGAACACGCTCATAATATTGTAGCCGAGCCCAATATCAGCGCCATAAGTGTCAAGGAGGTCGGCGGACCATGACAAGCGGGTACTTCATGCTACACGTCGGGTAAGTGGGAATCTACTCCAAAAGAATGGGGACTTACAGCTCGCCGCTCCGAATCATATCACACATGGCAAGGACATGCCATGACGGCACACCTGACAGAAAAATCCCTGACACTCCAAAGAATGCGAACATTTTCTTTCTTGCTTCGGTGCCGCGGCGCGCCAACGCTCCACACATGTATTGATGCATTCTTCGAGTTCCGCACCCTCGGCGGGCTCCCAGCTCATTGATGTTGAGCCAGGCAATGTCGTCATCTTCATCTCTGAAGCGGTGCTCTCTGTCATGGGAGGAAGCGACGGGGAAACCCCCACGGCAGTCCGTGGGAGTAGCGGAGGTGGTCGGGGATGGTGGTTTGTGGGAGGGAGCTAATGGGGCAGCGGTTGCAAAGCAGTACCAAGGGCCGTGACCATAGTTTTTTTCTCCTCTGGAAATCACTGGTGAGTGCTAAGATAGTGTTGAAAATGTTTAGTGTTGCATACCTTAGCCTGCGCTATTGCGACTTCGTCCCTTGTAAACATCACTTGTTCAGGTGTGATCCAGCACGGAGATGTTGATTGGCGGTTGTCGGGCGGAGTCCAGGATGAAACTGGAGTATCAACGAGCTTAAGGGAATTATTCCCGTCCATTGTGCCAAGGAATTTATATTTGAGATGGGGCTCGCCATCCGTCTTGTAAAAAGCACAGGGGACAGACATTCTGTGAATGCCAGTCCCCAGTTCGGCCCATGGCAGCGTCGACGCGCACATCAACTTCACGCATGATGGCCAGATACGCATCGTAAGCAGAGCTGAGCTGCTCACTCAGGTAAAATTGGGTGTGGGACCTGATTAGGTCTTAGCCGGCAAGCTATTGCAGAGAAAGAAGAAAGCCTACCAGGTGCAGATGCTGCAGAGTCCTTGCGAGTGCCTCCATACTATATTGGGGGCAGACCCGATGCTGCTGGCGATAAACCTCGAATAAATGGAGGGGGAATTGCGAGCACGGGCTGCTCGGGTGATGCACCAATATAGCCATGCTTGATCAAGGCCGTGTTCACGCGCGAACTCCCTGGGGGATGGGAAAATGTCTTGAGGCCCTTCTCTATACCACAGTAATAAATTAATGAAGATTTTGATTAACGAAAAAAATACTTACCTGACAATGATATGATCTCCAGTACCCAGCTCGTGTTCTTATCAACGGGTGCTGGACCTTTGTAGTGGTATTTGAGGTACGCATCGACAAGCAAAGGCAGTTGCACTGCCCATGCATCAATCTGTGTCTGGAGACGCGAGTTACGCACGCGAGGGTCCCCACGACTATTTTCGACGAATGAGCACAAGATAGTAGGGTGAAATAGGAATTGCTACATACCCGGGCCTGAGGCCATCCAACATTTGGTGGAAAATAGCTTCGCCCCTGGCCCTACTCTGAAGAAAAGTCTCCTCGGCGATGTGGGAGGAGGCGCGGTCTGTTGGTGAGTCCCATGTATCGTTTGTCCATGTCGTTATCCTCGAGATTGATGTAGTCGCTAGGATGGAGTGCATCTTCCATGTCCACATCCTCCTGACGCTGGAGCGCAGTAAGAGCTGGAGGTTCATCAGTAAGTAGATAGGGATTCAAGCAGGAAGAATACCTTGAAATTGGCGATTAATTTTGCGCTGGCCCGCAGCTTGCTGTGTGCTTGTCTTGTTCAGAAGGACCGTGCGATTCTTGTGTGGTCCCCGGCCATAGTGAACCTTCGACCCATTGGAAAGTCCTTTGGCCATAGAGAGAGGGTACAATGGCGACTTTGAGGGGCACAATGATTTACCCGATGGCCTGAATACCCGGTGTCATGCATTGGTCTCATCTTGGCATGCATTGCGCGTATTGTTCTCCCTTAATCACCGGGTCTAGAGCAATGATTTTGATGTGCACTGGTGGGCAGACAATGTGTAGCACGGGTGGGTGAGTCTGAAAGGGCGGGTTACATCCAGAGGTTGGTAAGAGCACATCAAAATGGCGGAATGAGCCTGAGAACACATGGCTAGCACTGATGGTTGGTGGGAGGGAGAGAGCGGGCAGAGCGGGTAGGGGCAGTGGCAGTGGGCAGAGTATATGTCACAGCAATGTTGGCTCACTCAAGCCACGGCTGGTAACACCTCGGGACTGATGGCGCTGATGCGCTCAGCCATGTCCGAGGAGAGTGAGCGAGTGTGGCAGCGCGCTCAATGACTAGCGAGTGGCGGTGATGGGCAGTTTGATGGCATATTGTCGGTCATAGATGCGGGAACCTGTAACACCCGGGGATTGATGCAGCTGATGTGCTCAGCGATGTCCGAGGGCTGACTCCCGGCACTCACCTGGAATTTTCAAGTCTTTTGAGGAGAGCTAGTGGAGGGTCCTTCTGGCGGGTAAGACAACGGGCTGTTTTCCCTACCGATTGGATGGCCTGTCATAATGGTGACATGTCGTCTGATGGGTTGGTATCTAGGGGCAGGTCAGGTGGAATAACCAGTTAATGGTTGGAGGTTGCCACAGGGCTTAATGCATTATTACTTGGGTAGCCTAACATAGCATAACATAGGCATAACATGTTGTCTGTGGGTGACCATATAGGGCAATATGTAGTCAGGTGTTCTCCGGACCCGGAGGACAAGAGGTCAGGTAATCTCTGAGCTGGCCGAAAAATGTGACAGGTTATAATAGGGAAATAAAATATGTTTTGTATTCCGGTTCCCGGATACGTAAGGGGGAGCTCGCTAATTCAGAGTTCCAGTTATGATTTGTGAATTGAAGATTTACTACTATCAATTATCATTAAATACATACTCGCTAAGATCCATACTATAAGTATCTAACAGAAAACCAAGTCCAGCCTGGCGGGCAGTGTCCTGCTCTAGCATCCTCATTGACTCGGTAACTGGTTTTTGCAACCGGGCCCACCCAAATGATTTCCGGCAAGCTATGCCGCGAAATGTTTTGACTCTAGAAATAGCAACAAAAGACAGGCCAGAGGAGAAATCCTTGTTGCCAATGTCAATTGTAGCTTTTTCAAGAGTAATTCCTTGACTCTTGTGAATTGTGATAGCCCATGCGAGGGTAAGAGGTAACTGTGTCCTTGACAGTGAATTTCCATTTCTGTCATCCCACCTGGTGGTCACAGGAACAATCGGAGTCCAGGAAGGATCAATTCCATCCCATCCTGGTGTTGGAGGACCTAGTAAACTTTAGCAATAGCCCAAAACATCAAGTCATAGTATAAATACCAGAATATCCATCACACTGAACAAATACCACTGATGGAAGATTGATGCGTGCATCAGATCCAGGAAGGTAACATATCTTCTTAACAATTCCTTGACAGCCATTCACCAAGCCTGGAAGATCAATGAGAACAGATAGAGAAGTGAAATGAACTTTACACACCTTTTGAAGTCCACACATTGCGTGTAATCATGATTTTTGTTCCTTCAGCCAGGAGAATGTCCTTCTGCAAGCCTTCTGCATCCTCATCTGACCCTTTCTTTGCTTCGGGACTGTTGTGTTTAGCAAGACATTTAACAACTGGCTTTCCGAGCTGGCTAAGCCTAAGAGTGTTAAGAGTATCAACAGCCTCTCGGGTTGGAAGCAGATGGAGTGTGTCTGAAAAGCTGGCCCGTTCTTCAGGTGAAAGGTTTTCCCAAAACCGCGTTGAAAAGAGAGAATGGTCATCCTCTGTGACCTTGTACTCTCTTAGTCGCATAAGTGCATCACGAAATTGGACTTGTTCTAGATTGTCCCCTTCTTGGCGAAAGACTTTTTGCAAACTGACAGACTGAGTGAAGGATTCAAAGACTGCACGTCCCTCAGCAGATAATCCAGCACGCCTTCCCACTGTTGGTTTGTCTGAGTACAGTGGTGTGTCGCCAATAGGAGGGAGCTGAAAAAGTCACCAAACACAAGTGCTGGAAGTCCACCTAGAATATCATCTACTGCAGCCGGGAATGCTTGACGAAGATGGCGATCACAGCGGCCCATCTGTGCTCTACCTATCATTGATTTTTCATCTTTGATAAGTAGTTTCACATGCTTCCACCGAGTTTGAAGCCGTGTAAGCCCAGCACTGGGTAAAATCCTTCTTCTCTTTGGCTGGAATCCCCAATTCAAAATTCACAGTCCATCCACGGATGCCAAAAGCAGAAATTCCGGTTGGGGCCAAACGAACAGTGGGGTCTTTTGCACCAATATTGTGCTCATCCACTTCAAACAGGTCTCTTAGTGCAGCAGTGATGCACCAGATGAGGAATGATTTGCCAGTGCCGGCAGTTCCATCAATGTTAATGCGAAGTGGAGCAGGTTTTGGGCCAGGAGTATCTGAAATGATCCGTTTGAAGTAGGCCATAACCTGAAGGAAGACATCCCGCTGTTCACCTTTCAGCTTCCGATAGTCATGATTTGGCAAAGACTGAATTTCATCATTGGGGGATTCTTTGACCAAGTCTTCCAGCCAGGATGCAGCAGCTTGGACTGTAGCAGAATCTGGTGAATGTTGGATCCAATTGTACTCCAAGTCTATGTCCCGTTTTCCTAGATTCCCAGATTGGACTGAACCGATTCATGAGGAGCACGACCTGCCTCCTGCATCCATTCTGCTGATAGTTATATGCATCAGGATCATCACCATGAACTGATTCTGAGTCACTATCCTCTGGGTCGACTGGAGTTTCTGCAGCAGTGGGAAGTGTGTCATCTGGATGTTGATGACCCTTGTCAAGACATTCAATCTGATATGCAACTGCCCAGCTGACATATTTTCCAGGTCGACCGTTGGCATCAGGCAGTAAATTAGGTCCACATAACAATTCCTCTGGAGTCTTTCCAAATGGATGGTGAAGAATCATTCTGGCATAGCAGTATTTCTCATCACCCTCTTTTTAAAATTACGGGTGTCCGAAGCCTTTTTAAACTCCGCCATCAGCTCTAACCTTTTTCGTCGAGCTCTCTGTTTCCACTCATGCCGTGCGTGCCGCGGCCGCGTAAAATCACATCATCACTCAATGTGTACAGCCTCGGCAAGTCCAGTAAAATGGGTCGTCTTGAATGCTCAGTCCCTGAGTTGAATTTATTTTGCTTAGGTTTTTCAGGCACAATCCATCTCTGTTACAGTTCCAGTTCACACCAGAGGAAGGGGATGCGAGGCCGCAAAGCGGCCGAGCAGCCGCTTGTAACCCTCAGCATTGTCAATGTTCGGTTGATAGCGGGGCCAAACATTGACAATATAGGCCAAAGCACCATTCTTCCCACGCTTTGTGCAGACACTGTCTTTGTTCCAGTTGTAGTGTGTGGCAAATTGCAGCAAGGAAACATTCTTCAAGTCCAGCTCAGGTGCCCCAGTGCGGTTTTTATATCTCTCAATTATACCAAGGCGCTGGATGACTTGGTTTTCAAAGTCCAATGTACCAGATTCACCATCTGGATCAACACAAGACTGCGTGGTGGCTGGCGGGAACTGCGTGTAAGCCGGCAACCCAACAGGATATGGCAAGTCTCTTGGGCAGAAACATCACGTTCAGCTGCAAAAGTTGAATGCATTTCCTGGTATGCAATCCCCCCGGCATCTGGTGCCTGAAGGCGTGAAATGGAAGTACTGAGGATCTCCTGGTATGTTGAAGATTGACTGTCTGCTTTGCTAGCATATTTTTCCACATAAACTATGACAGCCGCCCAATTGATCACAGGCCGAAAATCAATGTTGGCGCGCCATGATAGAATGATGCCAGGGTTATAGGAATTCAAAAGCTCATCATTCCGGGGAGTATGAAGTTCAGGAAATTCTCGATCTGCATTTTTGGTATATGCAGAGGTCTCATGACACTCCTTTCGAAAACCAAATCGACAAAAAATTTCACCACTGCCCTTTTTTTCCGTTCACAATATCCTGGAGTGCACTTGTGGTGCCGCTGAGAGCCGGTTTAGCATTTCTGCAAGCTCCAGCTTGGTGTCATCAATAGTGTTGAACAAGCGGGCAGAGGGATGAACTGCTGCTGGTGGGGTAGCCAACTGCGGATGCCAGGTCAATACATGTTGGTCCCAAAAGTCAATGAACTGCTGCAACTGGATTGGATCGGAAGTGTCAAGGCTATCTATTGAAGGTGCATCTGCTATCCAGAGGAATCCATGGACATGACTGCTACCGCGATGCTGCCATGCATATCGCCACCAAAAGTCCTTGACTTTGAACTTGACTTTGATATAATGTTCGAAATAAACTTCAAATCGCTTTTGGAAGCAATAAGAGGCAATGGCTGGATTTTCATTTAGATCCTTCATCCGAACTCGATAGGAGTGTGCATCTTCTTCAGTATGGGGATCAAAATTGGGTATGTGTTGATGCATGTCGGGCCATTGGACATCGGCAGAAGAGAAGGTGACAAACAGATGAGGTGACCCACAGTCTGGGGAACGGATTTGTGCAATGAGATCTTTTTGAACCTTTTGCCAAAAAGGCCATGACCCTGGAAGTTTGACAGCAGACGGGAGACACGATTTGCCAATCCCTTGGCATCATCGGCATTCAGCATTTCCTGGATATCTGCTACTGACTATTCTTTGTCTTCACGATGGGTAGTTGTATACCACTTTGACGCTTTTTTAGCATCATGTCGCAAAATTGTGTTGAGAGCCCAGTAGCGAAAGCGAGGATGCCGTGCAAATCTGCCATCTTTGAACCGCATCAGATGAGCTGCCCATTCAATCATAGACACTTCAATGTCTCGTAGAGCATTGTAATCTGCCTTTCCTGTTGGAAACAAAGAAGGAAAGGCATCAATTGCAATTGTGTGGCCAGCATGCTCATTGAGGGGAGTGCCATGAAGAGCAGGCATCGTCAGGATTGTTGGAGTTTCGTTGTGGAATGCAGCTGCATGAGGCTGTTCTATCTCTGTTTGTCTGGTGCTGACATTTGGCACAAACCCACGTGTAAAAAGTGGGGTTTCATCACCTGGATTCAGGCCCTCCTGGGTGGCCCAAGATCCTGATTTGGTTCAGACAGATTCTGAGTTTCCACAGTGCGTAAACGTGCATGGACAGACGAATCCAATGGCAGTTGACTGAGTCGCTCCCAGTCTATGGTGACCTGGCGTGATTGAAAAGTAGGACGATGAGCCTCCAAATATTTCAACCATTGCTTTATAACAGGTCTCCGGACTCGGAAATCCTGATATACCTCTTCATCAGTTGTAATAATGATATCACACTCTTCTGGAAGGAGCGGTAGTTTATTGTGGAAGACAGCGGTGTCACAGGCAAAGTTACAACAATGACCTGAATATTTGAACTGCCCGCCTCTGACCTGATACAGAGAGACCAAGGCATGTACAGGTGAAATTATCATTTCCTCAATCTGTGTCAAATTTGGCAGATTTGCAGCTGGACCTGGATCCATTTGATTACCAGCATGAAACTTCAGTCTCTTGCGGCATTTATCACACTTTCCCGCTTGGACATCCAGATCAAACCACCGCTCATTGCATGAGTTGCAAGTCTGCATCTCAATCTTCATCCACTCCAGTCGCACTTGATCCATCAACAATTTGTCAGCGGCTGAAACAGCAGGCTGGGTCATAAGACTGACTGGGGGTGGTGGAATTGGTGGTATCAATGGTGGATTCAGAGGTTCATCAGGCCCAGACATGTTCTCGTCTGGTGGAATCTGCTGTGCCAGTTGTGCCTGCTGTTGTCCATCAGCAAACTCCTCAGCTGTATTCTGACCATTCCTTTGATTTCGACATTGAGAGCAGGTTTTTCTTGTTCCAAATAGTGATTGGTGTCTATAATGCTTCCCAGAAGTGCACCAAAGTAAATTGGGAAACCCTGGCATTGGATCTCTGGCCTTTCGTCATGCTGGTTGAATGTCTGGGGGGATCTGTAATGCAGAATCTCGCAGATTTGAGGGCCCAGCTCTAGCATTTCAAGGTTGAGCAGGTGCGGGATTGAATTCTAGGGGGTCCTGTAGCTGAGCTAAATGTTCCTGTGCCAAAGTCACACTATCCGGAGTCAACCGGGGTGCTGCATTTCCCTGCTCAAAATTCAAATTTGCTAGAAAGGCCTGTGCTTGTGCTCCTGGAATGGGACCACCACTAAAGACATCACCCCGAGCCTGTTGTAAAGGAGGAGCATTGTGAAACAGATTCTGAGGCACACAATGGTGCTGGGGGCTGTCTAGAACACGATTTTCCCGCTCATTTCTTTGAGATGCAATCCAAGCTCTTTGAGGAGTATTAGGCAGAGTTTGATCCCTATTTTGCAATTAATTTGTGAATGTGATTGAGAGGGGCAAAAGAGCCATGCATTGCAACAGAGCTACAAAAAAGTGAGAAAGGTGAGGTGAAGACATAAGAAATCACACACAGTGTTTGACATAAGATCAGGCAGAGCAGATAGGGCCCAGTGATCAAGTGCATCAAAGCTTTTAAAACAGAGTCAGTTTGAGGAATAAATAAAACTGAAAAGAGGGGAAGTACCTGAAGCCTCACAGTGAGGATGGTGGGGGAAAGCAAGGAGGAAGGCAAGTTCCATATGCATGCCTTGAGGATTTCATTGATCAATTGGTTCTGAGTTATCAGTGATTTGATTGTTTGGAGATTGATCAGTGATGATATCGATCTCTGAATAGATTTCGGCCGAAACAACTCGGCGCCATTGTGAGAAACAACTCGTGACTTTTGAGACCGCGGTTTTCACATGACATGCAAATCGGATCCCCTTGATAGATTGGGGTCACAAGCTCCCCCAATAAAGGCACTGGCAAGGCTTGAACCCAAGGCCTCTAGCTGATTCAACATAATAACAATGCCAGGACTCTAACAACTAGACCAAAGTAGTTGTATAAATCTAGAGGCATTGATCTCAATATATGTTGCCTCTCACCTCCCAATATTTATTGTTCTGTCATACCTCATACCTCTAGCTGCCTATCTCCCAAGCTTATGGCATGCAAGCTACCCTTTGGTGCTCTGGTTGTGGAGCTATTGACTACTCAGTTGCCAAAAAGCACCAGAGCTTTATGAGCTCTACAACTTTGGTTTTCAGTCAATTTTTGATTAGAACATAAAAAGGCATTAGATGGCCTTGGAAAATATCAGAAAACCAGAAAAATTGTTTGACAGGATTCACTACAATTTTTCAAGTAGTTCAGCACCAATCAATAAATATTGGGCCATGAGAGGCAACAATATTGGGATCAATACCTCCAGATTTATACAACTATTTTGGTCTAGTGGTTAGAGTCCTGGCGTTGTTGTTATGTCAGATCATCAAGCGGCCTTGGATTCAAGCCTCGCTAGTGCCTTTATTTTATTTCCCTATTATAACCTGTTATATTTTTCAGCCAGCTCAGAGATCACCTGACTACATATTGCCCTATATGGTCACCCACAGATAACATGTTATGCCTATGTTATGCTATGTTAGGCTACCCAAGAAATAATGCATTAAGCCCTGTGGCAACCTCCAACCGTTAACTGGTTATTCTGACCATATGAGCTGAACCTCTTCATTGTCTCCTGCACCGCTCACATGGCAGCCCCCGCTTCTTCTTGGACTTTCAACATTGGGGTTGCAAATTTTGTTGCATCCTCCATCAGCACCTTGAGGCGTGGTTCATTGCCCTTTCGCAGATGGAACCCTGTGGTCACGAAGAAGGGACTGAATGCCATGGTTTTGCTAACTTGGTCGTTGTGGTTGAATTCCGCAAGAGTCAACCAGTCTGCCCAATCGTCTTGCAAGAAATTGGTGAAACCCCGGATAAAACCTGCTTAGGATTGCTTAAGTTGCCTGTGTTGAGACGGTCCGTGATGCTCAAGCTGGCTAAAGCAGCTTAAGCTCCAGCAAATATTTTATATAAATCTGCTTAGGATTGCTTAAGCTGCCGGCATTGAGACGGTGATGCTCAAGCTGGCTAAAGCGGCTTAAGCTCCGGCAAATATTGTATATATGGTGTGTTTTAACCCTCTCAAGCAGCTGAGCTGTCTTCACTGGCTTAAGCGGCTCGAGCGGAAAAAAAAACACACCAAACACAAGCCAGCGACTTAAGCAGTAACTACGGCTTAAGTGGCAGCTGTGATGTCGAAATACTAGATTTTCAGTAGCAAGCTGCATTGCTGAGTTCTCCGGACTCGTACCTGGCCCTCATTTCTTATGCCACTCACTTTCCAGCAGAGTGGTACCAGCCCGAGATCAATACACTGGCCAAGGCGGTCGTGAGCAGTGGCATTTCAGTGGTGGCATCGGCTGGAAATTGGCGGTGGTCGCAAGTGAGCGCTAACAGGGTAAGAAATGACTCGGTAGCAGATGAGATTATCGAGTGGCAGACCGGTAGTGCGCTGGAAGGGCAGACGTGATGGATTCAGACTGATGGAGAAGAGAGAGAGTCCCGTCAGTGGCGGTACGATCTGCAATCAGCCAAGTGTTGGTGACACTTGTGTGACACCGCTCTTTGTCTTAATCCCCATCCTTGTCGCGTTCCTGTTCCCACCCGTCTCTGTCGTTTGTGTCAAAGCCACAGTCACAATGTTTTCTGTTCTGCTCGAGAGCCTAGGATGCCACTACGATCCTGGTCTTCTCTACCGCGAAGGCTGCAACCAAAACGGTGAATCACCATTGTGAACCATTGCAGGGTGGCATTCGTTGTTTACCTCCTATGTGTCTCATTCTTAATTGCCCCGAGGACGCCAGCCCCCCTGATGAGTTGGCAGGTTTGTCACCGGTACAGGTAAATGGCAAACTGACTTGGACACGAAGCACAGAACTTCGCATTTATTTGACGCCCTTGAAGTGCAGTGCGTACTGAATCAACCCGCTTAAGCCGTTGAGTTTGTTTCGGAGGTTTCTTCACTGCTGTGCACTTAACCGCTTCATGTGCAAGCCAGCTTAAGCCACTCAACCGCTTGAGGCGGCTTAAGCCCATCCTTTTCATAGAATCTTGGAGAGCTACAGCCCGCTCAAGCGGCTCAAGCCCGAAGTCCTAATGATAGATATATGTATCCTGCATACACCTATACCCAGTTTTCACACTAGTAAGCAGCTTCAGCTTGCTTCAGCATCACGGACCGTTGTCACGCAATGCTTAAGCAATCCTAAGCAGGTGACAGACCCCGGAGATACTGCTCAATATTTTGGTTGACGTGTTCTGTCTGTCCATTGGTCTGTGGATGGAATGCCGTCGAGGCATTCAACTTTATGCCCAGAAGCTTCAACAGATCCCGCATGAAGTGTCCCACAAATGCCTCCCTCTGTCACTGATCACCACCTCGGGTAACCCAAAGTCCTTCCATACATGGTTGCGGTAAATGCACGCCATTCCCTCTCCTCCCAAGTGTTCGGTGCAAGGCACCACCCAGATTCCTTTCCCCAGTCAGTCTACTATCACCGCGATAGAGTTGTCCCTGTTACTGATGGGTATTTGGTGATTAGGTCCACCAAAACATTCTGCCACACCCTCTCCAGAACCATGCTAGGGTGTAGGGGTCCTTGAAGCTTAGAGGGAAATAGTTTCGTCCTCTGGCACATGGGGGACGCCGAAACATATTGTTTGGCATCTGACAGCAGAGGGCCAGTAGTATTTCAGGTTACTAGTTCCGCCGTTCGGAATTGTCCTGGGTGTCCTGAAATATAGTTGTCATGGTGTGACTGCAGAATCCGGTGCGTAGATCCCAGTTGGAGGGATATATACTGTTCGATACTGGGTGGCGAACCCGTCTTTGTGTTCCTCTCAGCCTCGGCCTTCTTTCTAGCGCCTTCTTCACCACCTCTTCCAATCAGCTTTCCCAGCTTTAATGTCCTCTATGAATTGATCACCTGCATGTTGTCAAGACCACCGGCATAGCTTTCAAAAATTCCTCGCCATTCATCCTCCAGAAGTACTGTTCCGGCAGCAGCACAAGGTTCAAATGCGCCCCCTTCTCATGACCGCTTCACCTTGAAAGCACATCGGTTTTCGCATGCTGCTTCCCGGGTTTATGGATGAGCACGAAGTCATATTGCTGAGCTCGAGAGAGACCGTCTATTGAGTTTCCTATCACATGCTTCCTTAGGTATATAAGTTGTCCCTCCCAAAATATTAGGTCAGTGGACATGTCCTGGACATGCAAGATGGTGCTTGGCACGAAAATGCTCCAAAAGCAAAGATTACCTAAATATAATATTTGGATAAATTGCTTCCTATCACTAATGTGCATGGATTAGCCCACCAGATCTACCCAGTTTCATCCAAATCGGCGGAGAACTGGTTGGGCTATTGAAAATCCTTTGAAAACATCCCAAAACACGAAATTTTGACTGTGCCTTCGGTTCCGATTGCGTCGGCTCTGGATCCGGGTCCAATAAACCGGGCCATCCAAATTCACAGGATCTTGATTCTTGGACACCACTCTGCCTTCAAAGAAGGTGGCCTTTGAGCGTAGAGGAGGGCGTGGGGCCAAGAGATTCTATGTAGCACGAGGTGGTGGCACTAGTGTGACGCTAGCTGCTAGCTGAGTGTACAAACAACCAGGGATTAAACCACTGCCTATACATTCATGAGACATGACCTAGGAGACTCTAGTAGTCCAGAGATGACTTGGGACGGAGCTAGCGAGGGTCTAGCAGACGGATATCTACGATGGAAGTACAGCTAGGGGACTACGCCTTGAGCTAGGAAGCTCGGCGGGTAACCGGTGGTACTATCTAATCTCTAGATAAGCGACTAGACGGCGCTAGGCGGAATAACCCTACTAGCGACCGGCTAGGGCTTTGACAAAGACATACCACGACATACGAGATGAGGCAGCACGCGGCTAGTGCCCGATCTGGGCAGCTAGGGCGAAGGGGAATAGCCAGTCGGCTATTGGAACGGAGCTAGGGACGATCACAGCCTGTACCGATGTTCGGAGGGGGATCGACGTTCTGACCAACGAGCTATGACCATTTGATGTCGGTCGCAACACTGCGTCGCTAGATGTAATAGATCGACGCTCTGACAGAGTAGAGATGACCTAGACACCGGCTACATCGCCGGTTGGTCCAGAAGGGGTACTCGGCATAGACGGAGGGCTGAGGATCCATTGATATACCCACGGTTGAACACTAGCCGGTCAGCGAGGCTGACCTGGCATATACCAAACCAGTCCCAAAACCAAACGGCAGTCGTCTCATTGGCTGACCGTATTTCTTATCATCTATATTGCTTATTGTATTATTCAGCTCGCTTTCACATGTAACTCACACCTAGTAGTATAAAAGGGAGCGCAGGACAGACTAGGGTCTAAGAACATTACGCCCCAGACTTTGGACGAAGCTGGTGCTAGTGGACTCAGGCTGCTAGTGGAGGTTGATACCGAACTTCACTTGTAGTAGTCTTTATATTGGAATCAGTAACTGTGGACTCTGGAAACATCGAGTGACTAAGTTGAGGATTTCGTGTTGTTGGTCCTAGACCTCCACATATAAAACAAGGGTGTTCTCTTCGAGACCCACTGCAGTTTGCGCTAGTGACTTTGCCTTCACCCCGACGACGGAAGCTCTGTCGTAGTGTGTTGGATCGCTTGCTAGGTGGATTGTGTGTTGACTTGAGCCCACTAAGAAGAAGACGGACTAGGTGCCCCCACCTCTAGTTTGGCTATAACTTGTCAGTTACTTCGCCTTCACCCCGATATAGACGGAAGCTCTGTCGTAGTGTGTTGGGTCGCTAGCTGGACGCTTGTAGTGACTAGTGCCGATAAAAGCGGAAAGGTTCCTGTTCTTGGTTAAGGAATAGGTCGGCGGTCAAGGAGAGTCTTGCCGTTTGAGGATTGAAGTCCATTTGTTGTTAGCCTCAGTAGTCTTTGGGCTGCCCTTAGCGAGGATTTTCACAAACCTACATACTCTGCCCTGGTGTTCTCGACCTAGCGGTCCAGCCATCTTGTATCCACCCCATATAAAACACACCCCGGACCATCCCTAGGTTCCTAGCAGTGTTGTTGTTGGCGGTTGCATATTGCTAGTACGTTGTAGAGTGTGTTGTTGGAAGCCTATAAATCAAACTTGTGTTTGTTCAAACCTGCTGGTCGCATACTACGGCCCGGACCCGAACTCACAAAGAGAAGCACTTAGATCTTTGGAGGTAGATTGGTTGTGGTTGGTTGTTTGGGTGTTTGTTCGCAATACCTACCAATTAGCTATTCCTAGTCATATAAGAAGTGCACCGTTACACCGAATCACCTGACCCGTCGCGCAAGGCTCTGTAAATCAAGCACAACAAAGCACTTGAACACTTAACCAAGACCCAACAGTGGTGCCCCAGATCATCAGAGAGGATGATTAATATTGCCCATGTTGTTTGTAGGCCCCGCGATGCCTTGATTAAGCAGTGATGCTTAATCTGGGCAATTAAACCCTTAATCATGGATGTCAACCAGTATGAACTTTCCAGTTGATGCATCCCAGGCGGACTTGATTAAGGTCCTCATGCAGGATAAAGCCCTGATTAGCCATATAGGACTTATGCTAATCCTTTGGAGCAGCGCGCTACATGATTAAGGTGGAAATCAGCAAATTCCTTGCTATTTCACCCCTGGTCCGTTTCACGGCTTATCAACGGCTAGTGAATTATGCTGTTCCGAGTTGTGCCGGGTGACAGCCATAGCGGCAAAACCAACAACTTTTCGTATTTAAATATATTTGAATATGCTCGGGTGCGTATCATAATATATTCATATTTTATCGTATTCATATTCTGGCGTATTCATATTCAACGGAAGCCTGCTAAGCCGTATCGTATCCATGCATATTTGGATATATTCGAAATATTTTTTTCGTATCGTATTTTTGGCCAGCACTAGATCCGATTCCCCAGCGGGTACGGGCGTGCCAAGAGGTGGGCTGCGCTGTGTTCGTGACTACCCCGAAAGCGAAGCGAACTGACCGTTCTTCAATCTCGACTAGGCGATTCGCGCGGTCCACGTCAACCTCGTCGACCTGGTCGACTGGGGCAACAGCGAGGGACAAAGCCCGCCACGACGATATTCAAGACACTGGACGATCTCCAGGTGTACACGAAGAAGACACGCAAGTTTTTCCCGCAGGGACGGGCGGAAGACACGCTGCTGCAGTCCTTGCTGCGGCATGTTTTATGAGCGGTCGCACGTCGCCGGCACGGGTTAATGTATTTTATTTTGATATCTAATTGGTTTGTGTGCTCGGATCGAGTCGCGGGAAAGGCAGGTACGCCAAGTCGCTTCACATTCCTGCTGCCTGCCTCAGAGAATTATCTCCGCACCTCGAATTTCGAACCCAGTGGATGCATACGACCCTATACGAATTTTACACGACAGCCACAATGGAGAGCACAGCGTAATCGACCATTTACCACACTTCCTCCTCCTTGTTCACACTGAAGCTCTCTTCAATATTCCAAATGAGGTGAATCCGCGAAGCAGCAAGACAAATGTCGCTCTTTCCCGACCCCGAGTCGACGCATCTGCCCGGAGCGCAGTCCTTGATGACCTCGATGTCTCCATTGGATCCCCCGATGCAATAGAAGAGCGTATCGAACATATGGGTGGGGTCCGTATGCGCTTTCTGAATGGCTTTCTCGATCTGATCCGCGTAGTTTCCTGGCGAGACGCGCGAGTAAGTATCACTATCCTAATTAATGCATCCGGCATTGCTCACCTTTCTTGAGAAGGCCGCGGCCACAATAGCTGAGACCTCTCTTGCAATTGTCTGCCATGGTGTAGGTGGCGCTCGCAAGGCCGACAGCAAGAACGATGGTGGTGAACTTCATGGTGCGTGAAGACTGAAGGATGATTCGCTTTTTGGTTGACAAGTGGCGAATTGAGCAGGTTGGTGAACTTGGGGCGTTGAATTGCAGATTTTATAGCCTGCTTCAAGAACAGATGGGAATTAAGATATCTTGGATAAGGTTATTATGGTAAGAGAAAAGACCTTGGCTTCGTGGTCGGCTCCAACTGCTATTATGCACTTGCTCTCAATTCTCTTATACCCGCTTGTGGCCTTGCCTCATGGTGACAGATCTCCGTGTTTGATGGAGACGATAAAGTTTGGAAACAAGCCAAAGGTTCTGACATGGGCGTCGATCACGGAAACACAGGTTAGGTCAGAAGAACCGGAACTTTCACGACAATTTTTTTGATATCCACCTACCACGGGTTCTTGCTGGTACTGGCCACAATCAGCAACCACCAGGGAAAGCGGAATAATCATTGCCAAGTTCAGCTCTTTTGCGGCAAACAAACTGATGCCCATTAAGAGCTAGCACACGATTTTACTGCCATCGTCGCTCGGTCGATAAATGTCTTTGGAGTTGAACTGCAACTTAAGTGGGATTGTGATGTCAATGCCGATTTTGTTTGACAAGCTATGCTTTTTCCCTTCTACTTGCGGATGTTCTTTTGCTGTCTTCCTCCTTTCTACACGGCGTGTCTCATGATACCCAAGCTTGGCGTCCGAATCGAGCTCCGCACTTATGATTCTCCGAGATATCGCATATCAACCTGTTCAGAGATGGCCACTTTCCTTACACGCTGTGCTACCTCAAACCGGCTTTCTACAGGGCGGTCCGTTGTCGTTGTCATCTT
Organism: Mycena olivaceomarginata; assembly: GCA_029378375.1. Lineage (NCBI taxonomy): Eukaryota > Fungi > Basidiomycota > Agaricomycetes > Agaricales > Mycenaceae > Mycena > Mycena olivaceomarginata. Next base: position 4,051 of record JARKIC010003293.1, on the reverse strand, counting down.
GATCATAGATAATGGAAGCCTCGGCCTTGTGCCCGGCCTGAGCGGGCTGGGCTTGGAGGATCTCAGGCGCGTTCATTTAGTCCATTAATTGTAATAATCGACGTTCTTAATCTCGGCCAAAGTATACTCATCAGCGAACACATTCCTTTACATCAAGGTTTCAACCACAGTTTCCATTTCGGGCATATATCAAATTTCCAAGAACTCACTTCAATTGTTTGATAATATCCGTTGTAATTACAGTAATTATTAGCCAGACACTTTACTCAACGTAGGATCGGTCGTTTTCTCACGTGAAATATCTGACCTGAGCGACCGAGTTAATACCAAGTCCGTGATTAAAATCTTCTTCTCTTGGCGTTGCCGGCAGAGACAACACCCAGGTGCAGACGTTCCGCCCAGATCATCGCAGTTCCATATTTAACGGCCCTAGGCTCTCCAGGTGGGCCTGAGGCTCTTATGGATCCGAAGACACGCTGATACAACGTGGGAAGCGCCAGTGGGTTGGAAGCAAATCACTACCGTCGATCCAGGGCCCCTGTGCTCTCTACTGGTCAGAAGGGCTTGGCCGAGAGTATATAGAGTATGGCGAAGCTCAACATGAAACTACCTGTGCTTTCCTCATCACATCCCATTCACGATGAAGTCCTTCCTTGTCTCTTTCCTGGCTATGGCTACGACCGTTATTGCCGACCGTACCATGACTGTCAGTCGTGTTGCAGACTCAGTTGTCAGCGCTCATGATCGTATTTGTCGGCGTAGGTTTATAACGCATGCCCATTCACGGTCTGGCCTGCGGTACGCCTCTCACCGCATTCAACGGTCTAAGCATATAGAACTGAAGCTGTTCAGCTCTTCACCTCCTCCGGTGGACGGCCTTCCCAAGCGACTGGTTCAACACTTAATTCCCTCTGGTCCTCCCGATTGGCTGACACACTGCCGTAGGTGGGCCGCGCCCTCTTTCACAAAAGTCTCGTTCAACGTCCCCAGAGACTGGGTGCGTACCTTCTTCCCCTCGATTCCTAAACTATTCAGACTGACGTTTCTGCAGGAAGGTCGCGTTGTGGGGACGCCGCAACTGCGACTTCTCCAAAAACCCCGGGCCGAGCTCGTGTCTCGTCGGCGGTTGCAACGGAGGCCTCGTAAGTCGACTCACCCCCCCTCACTTCAGAAAGCCGCTGCTGACGAGCACTGAAGGAATGCGACCACCAAAACCGGCACCGGTGTCCCTCCCGCCACGCTCGCCGAGTTCAAGTTCAACGGCGCCGGCAACAAGGACTTTTACGACGGTATGTTCGCAACTTCGTTTGGCGCCTTACAGCTTGTCCTCCCTCACCTCGCCTAGTCTCCCTCGTCGATGGGTACAATCTTCCTATGCGCATTGACAACAACGTCGGCTGCGGGATCCCCTCGTGCCCCGTTGACCTGGGCCCAAACTGTGCGTATTCATTCGTCACATGGGCAACCCCACCGCTGAAAAACAGGCTGCTTTTCAGGCCCCGACGGGCAGAAGGGACCCTTCGACCCGAGCGGCTTCCCTGTCGGGTGCAAGAGCGCCTGCACAGTCGATGCTCTGAACGGCCGTGCCGGTACGCCTTCTATCACTTCTGCCTTACCGCACCTGATATTCAACGAGGCGACTCACCCAACTGCTGCTCCGGAAGCCACAACACGCCGGCTACATGCCCAGCCTCTGGCGTAACCATACACCGCTACTTCAGTCAGTCCTGTTTTATGTTTATTTATTTTCTTCCCACCTCCTGCTTCCTTCCGGAACTAATTAAACTTTATTCCCGTCGCAGAGGACAACTGCCGAGACGCATACGCTTTCGCATACGACGAGCCGTCCGGCACTGCCCTCTGGACCTGCCCGTCTGATAGGAATGCGGAGTACACGATCACGTTCTGTCCTCCCCCCTCCACAAACAGTAAAGAACAGATGTGGGGGTCTGAGAGCCAAACACCCCTAGTTCTTTAATCCCAAGATACGACCAAAACCCACATGCTTACGAGTACATACCCCAAGACAAAAAGAAGTTACGTTTTTTGAATTCAGTTGAGGTTCCTGCGTGACTATCGAGCTCTCTGCGACTGTTTAACCGTCAGTGACGTCGACCAAGTTGTACGCATTAGCTCAGGTCTGAAGAGAAAGTAATTATTGTAAGTCCCAGTCCATTCTGAGGATGAAGCGAAAGCACCTAGGGTGTTTTGCAGAACTTGGCTTTATTCTTGCGCAAGTACATCTATTTTGTTTGTAACACTCATCCACCGAATGAATATTGAGGGATGTGCATACTGCAAGCCGGGTTGTTAAGCCCTCGCAAATTTCATGTCTGTTGTCCTCATTGTCAGGGGCACCATCGCGGGGGGATAAGAATGACAGTTCCAAATGATTTGCTACTGAAGTTGGATTCTCTTCCATCCGTGGTGATTCAGGGAGCCAGTCAAAGTGTATTCTTTTATGGCAGTCAGATTGGTTTGTGGGAATCGGTGGGAATCGCTAGTTTGACATACACATTAGAAGTTATTATCAAGGTCGGATCAAATGCATATTAATTAAATATTCTTTAAGATTTTGCTCGTTCAGCAGTGCAATTGCCCCATTTACGGTAGGCGAGAGCTACGCGGTTCGATTTTGATCGAACTACATGGTTCGAACGAATCGTGTAGCTCCCGCCAGCCACCGGAGATGCCCGAACCACGCGGTTCGGCTCTCGGCAGAGTTCAAGTTGTGTTCCCTGCTCAATGCTCATTGTCGCTGTTGTCTCCAATGTCGTACACCAAGAGTGCAGCTAGGAACTTTGAATTGACCAATTTCGGCAAGGCTTCAAGCGAGATCTTAAGGCAATCATGTATGTTCTGTTCACTTTTCTGCTAAATCACGGTTTTATTAAATGTTTCGACCACAGCATTTTTGCGCTTCAAGGTTGAATCCAGCTTGATTAAAAACAGCGAGTCAGATGGTCTGCGTTCACTGCTTAATCCATACTACACACAACTCAACTGACATACTGATTTACAAAGTCACATAAATTAAAACTCAGCCATTGCTCAGACGAATCTAATTACAGCTATATTCACATCTATGCGGAAAACGTAAAAAATTCTCACGTCATCTGTTCGGGACCCCGGAATCGGTGTCAAGTCGTTAACTCAACAGAGTCAATACAGACCGAAGGCTACTTACAGGGGGCGGTAGGAAGATTCTGGGCCAAAGGACTTGTGTAATAAACTGCTATGAGAGGGTCCAGATCAAGGACAGAGTAGGAATGAGGTGGCAGCAAATTAATGTTGATGGAATGGCGTGTTGATTCTCAGGTCGCTCCTCAGAAAACTTGTCATAAGTCTCAAGAAAATTTTTAAATCTATTATGTGCAGCATTGCGTCACCATCACCATCATCACGGTCATCTACGGGTGGGTTGTAAAGATCCATCTCCTGCTTGTCGTCATCATCCTCAGGCAGTCAGCAGTTAGGGCTCGCTCTGACTCTCCTTTATATCACCTAACAAGTGGTCTGCGTACTAGCTGATATGCTAGTAACAACAGAAGTGCTAGTTGCTTCCCGTTGTATAAATACTGGTCTTAGGAAATCGCAAAATTAGCCCTAGATGCCGCGCATTTATGTTACGCCGTTTCATCGGTTTAACAGTAACCGGTTACCCCGGCTGTGGTTGAACTTCGCTTATCAACTATCCGATCATTGTTGCCATCCTGATTTGGTTACTTGAACCAGGCCATGACGGTAACTCGCATATCTCCACAACCACTTGGCGGTTTGGGCTGATTAAGGTACTGGCTCAAAGCCAGTACCTACGTCTACCTAAAACTGAAGGTCCTGAACGGGGGACAAGAGGATAGAAGATGGGACTGTCTACACGATCGACAAGGAGCAGTCACACCGGACACACTAGCATTAAGGGGTCGACACACGAGGGTCCTATATATTTACCCACACGTGATTAACTATGGACGTCTTACTCATATACCAGCCAGTAGACTAATCATCGTATTGTAAGCGTAATTGTACAGTATATAAGGAGGAGGTTTTG
>JARKIC010003292.1:0-27428 GCA_029378375.1 Mycena olivaceomarginata | reverse complement strand
TCCGATTTCTCCGGGGGTAACCCCCGACACACCACGGCCGCGAAAATGCCGACCTAAAATATATGAGGCAATGGGGAAGAGAGCGCAAAACCGTTACCAAAAATACAAGGATCGAACCGCAGGCGTCCAATCGCACTGCGAGCCACCTAAGAAGTTAATATATCAGTTACAATATTCATCTACGGTGGAACATATTATTGATCCACCGTTGGTAGGTGACCGTAAGGAAAAGCGCGCGGTTCTGAAGATCGATGTAGTAATTGTTGTCCCGGATGAACCGCGAGATCTTGCCGTAGCTGCGGATCGTCGGGAGGCCTTACATGCGCAACGAAGTAAGTTTCAGTGGAAGAGACGGAGAATAAAGGGACTTGCCGGTCAGCGACTCTGAAAGATGCGCGTACAGGACCGATCGCAGCATCGCGTCAAGTCGCTTCGTCTCCAGCGCGGTGGCGCGGTAAAATTGCAAAAAGTAGCCGAATCCGAACATGATGATAACGGCCGCGACGACTACGAAGGGCACACGGTCAGAACAATTCGGACTTGAAATCATGTTACTAAAGTAGTGTTCGAGGATGGTGATGATGATGACGGAGCCTAGGACCTGAGCCAGGGCCAGTGTAACTGGATGGATTTCAGCCGGGAAATGTGTCATTCAACAAAATGCCCTACACATCCGCATAGAAACTGATACTGCGTGAACAGGGCGTTTAAAAACAAGGCGACACACGTACTTGGTAGAGCATTGTCTATAGCTGTAATGAAGAAATGGTTAGCGCGCGAAGATAGATGTCACAAAGTCCGTACTGTCGATGTCTTTCCCGAACTGACACCATAATCAAAAGGAGAAATAATGTAGACAACGGGCACCCACAATACTCATGATCCGACCCATTGGCTGAAGCTAGGTTGGAATAATTCCAATCGGAACGGTAAACACGTACAGTGGTATCTAAGGGGGCAAGGTTAGCAACGAGAAGGAAGATACAATAGCGGACCACGCACCGAAGAATGACATCGGCGCGTGAAATATGTTGACAATCGTGGTGTGGTGCAAATTTCGCGACACCCGGACAGCAAAGAAGTCCATCAAGAATCCCCTGAACATCACGCCTGAGTATGAATCGCAACGCAGTAAGACAAATGACCCGCATCACAAGGGTGAATATCGCCTGTGCAACACCGAGGACCGCGTACAACATCTGGTAAAACGAGTACCCCTTGTGAAACGAACTAGGTCAAGGAATCAGCATCCTATGTGCTGAATATAACCTGTGGATCACACTCACTCGGCCTGCCACCATACTAGAACATAAGAATTCGCGACCGCACTGCCTTGCATGAGGATCGCTGCGAGTACTATGGCTGGTACCGTCAACCATCCACCGCCTGCCTTCATATAATATCCGTACACTGAAACGACCAATTAATCAGCATCTTGAATTGGGATTTCCCCTCACGCACCGCTCCACGCGACACCCCCTGTCGTGCGCTTCTCTTTGATGATCAGCTTCCCCTCGATCTTGCCCGTCCCCGCCGCACCCTTACTACGGGCCTTCGCGTCCTCAACAGACACTACCTGCACCTGAGGCGCCTTCTCCCCCGGTTCGTCGCTCTCGCCCTCGCCCTCTCCTTCCTTTGCCTCGGCACCGCCAAACTCGCGATCCAGCCTCGCGAACTCGCCCCCGCGCGCGATGAGCTCGGGGTACGTGCCCACCTCGGTGATGCACCCGTTGTTCAGCGTGTAGATGTAGTCGCACTGCGAGAGAAAGTGCAGCGCGTGGGTGACGAGAAGGACTGCCTTGCCGCGCGCGACGAGGCCCTGGATCGCCATGTGGAAGAGCGTCTTGCCAACGTTGGCGTCGACTGCGTGGCAGTGATCAACATAAGAATGTTGCTGATCCAGAGCAGGGTACGCACCGGCAGATAATGGGTCATCGAAGATGAAGACGTCCGCGTCGTAGTACAGTGCGCGAGCGATATTTACCTGGTGTGGGCCATTCAAGGTACATTCAAAATAAATAACACGCGATTTACTCTTTGCTTCTGTCCGCCGGACAAGTTGATGCCCTTTTCACCGCTGTCAAAGAATGAATCAGGTATATAGACTTTATTGGGCAGCATTCCACGTACATCTAAAACAAAATGAGGTCAGCCACTAATCGCTCACGAACAATACACAAATGTACCTCAGTCAAATCACCATCCGCCAGCAGTTGCAAATCTGGCAGCAGACATGAATCCTCTATCACGCGCCAATACCGATCCTCGTCAAATGGTTGTCCAAACAGCACGTTATCGCGCTTCATTGCATGCAACGCATCAGTGCTTATCGCGAAGACCGATCGAGACGCGTACTCACCAAAGTAGCATTCTGAATCCACGCTGACTGCGGACAATACGCCACGCTGCCCCCAAACGCCCACTTGCCACCCGTGGTGCGCATCTCACCGATCAACCCTTGAAGGAGGCTCGACTTGCCGCTCCCCACGCGCCCGACAAGGGCCGCGAGCGTCCTACGCGGGACGGAGAGCGAGATATCTTTGAGCGCGAACGGCTCGGGCTCGGGGTCGTCCTCCTTCTCCTGTTCGGCCTTCCTCTCAGTAATCTCCTTCTCCCCGTCCTTCTCGACTTTCCGCCTCTCTTTGGCTGTCTTTTTGCAATCCTTCTCCGCTGCCTCAGGATTAATCCCCACCTCCCACACCCACTCCGCTCCTTTCGCCCAGATCGCCAACTCCTGCTCCTTATTGATGACGAACGGCTCGCCCTCGCGGAGGGGGGCGTGGAAGGTGCGGGAGAGGCGGCGGGCGAGAGCGATGCGGGCGTCGGCGATTGCGGAGAGGGCGCGCGGGAGGAACATCATCGGGTAGCGCAGGAGCTGGAAGCGAGTGGGAGGGGAGTATTAATGAATAATTCTTGGACTCGGAAGCGAACAAAACCAACGAGCACTCGCCTGGAAAAGCGAGAGACTCGCAAACACAACCGCGACATCGAACTCCTTCTTCGTCTGCGTGTATGTCACGAATGCGAGCGTTGCTGTGAGGACGGGTAGGGAGAAAGCCATCGCGTTGCTGCAAAATCAATACTCAACTCGGTGCCCGAATGCAAGTGACAAGCACGATGGATGAAAGAATTGACGGAGTATAGGTAGGACACAAGGAGAGAATAGGCAAGCAAGGAATACAGGTAGAGGTAGAAGGAAAAATAAGCAGGAAAGAACAACGCACTTGGCACTTTGATTATGCTGAATCTTCCTGACTTCCTCAAGCTCCATCTGTCGGATATCGAAAATGCGTGATAGGAAGCTCTTCTCGTAGCAGAAGTACTTGACGACGCGCATGGAAGAGATCACCTCGAGGACTTTGGAGGCACGCTGGTCGGTCCATTTCATACTGGCCTGCAAGACACGAAGTTATATGATTATGAAGATCTGAAGCATGGAGCGAGGAATAGAATAGATGAAAGATGGAGAAACGCGAACGCACCTGACGAAACCTATGTTGTTGCCCCAACATCCTCTCCTGCAGCGGGATGATAATGAGAAAAAGGCCGAAGCCCGCGAGGGAGGAGGGCCCAAGCTCAATGAGGAGGATGGTGAGGCAGACCATCGCTGTTCGCCGAGAAAAAATTCCTGCATTAGCATCGCAGAATAAATGGGAAAAAAACACCAAACAGACTCTGTATCGGCGCGGTCCACGCCGCATGGAACCACTGTGCACACGCATCGACGCGACTTATGTCGGTACTAACGTGGTTCAACACGGCGCTGTTGGGATGCTGGAGGCGCGCGGCGGGGGTGAAGCGGAGGGTACGGCGATAGAGCACGCCGGTGAGGGCTGTGCGCGCAAAGACGCCGGTTGTCATTGAGCAGAAGAAGAACTGCTAAACATTAGGGCAATCGTTCGAAGAAAAAGGGAGGGAGGCTCGTGAGCTTTGACGCACCTGATGCTGGCAGATACTTGCAGACACAATGACGCACAGCAGCCCAATAGCCATACCAACACCATTACCGATGTTGGGCGGCGTTTCGCCGGCAGCCTGAGCCAAGGCGCGCGCCTTGGCGAAGTTGATGAGCGCTTTGACGAGTATAGGGCCCATGAGTTGTGAGGTGTCTTGGCCGACCTGTACGAATACGTGTATTCAAAATACGACGAAGAGCGAACGAGAGCTGAGTGGAATAAAAGTCGCACCTTAAAGAGCCCACCCTTCCAAAACATATGCCCCAGCACATCATTCAAACTCCATGCAAGACTCGCCTCCTTCTTCCCTCCCTCTTCCTGCCACCACCTCTGCATCTGCTCTCTCTTCTCCTGCCCGTGCATCACCCACCATACGCGCTTCAAGAGTGGAGGTTTGACCACCCCTTTTGCGAGTCTCGCATTATGCGCCTCCGCGGCCTCAATGCGTCTTGCCCACGCGGCCTCTAGTTTATCGGTCAGGTACCCCGCCTCCTGCTCAGGTCCCATGCGCCAGAGGTCGGAGGCCTGCAGCGTGCGCTGGAAGCCGAGGATCATCATTGGTGTATACCATGAGTAAGTGAGGCGCGAGATGAGCGAGGCGGTGACGTAGGGACTTATCGGTGCCTCGTCGAGTGTGGCGGGCGGGGGCGGAGGGCGATTCGCGGGGAGCCTAGCGCACACAGAGACGGGTTAGAATTGAAGGTTGAATATAACGATCATACTGGGAAGAGGACAACGGGCGCATGAGGAGACCCGACTTACCAGAGCTGCCACCACCGCCGCCGGAAACGCACGACTTCCTGCCCGGAGTCGAGTTCCAGATTATGCGTGACCCTCTTCTCGTTCCCATTCTCCTTCGTACTCGGCGCAGTTTTGCCCTTCCCCTCCCCCTTCACCGTCCCGTCATCTGAAGTCATGGATTTCTGCGTCTCCGAACTCATCGCGGTCGTCCTTGGTGCTCGTGGGGCGATACGATACGCGGAAACGGAACCACGCGCAGGTTGCTTTGAAACGTTCGCGCAAACGGCGCCTCGCCGTGGCGAGGGATTCTTCACGGAAATTTGGGGTTCCGAGAGCCATTTCGACACCACATGATGCGATGAAGGAAGTCCGCAGACGCCTGCCAAGGCGTATGTAGCTTCTGGCTATCCACGCACTTTGATCATTCCCAAGATATGAATTGCGGTCGCCGCACACGCGGCCAAAGTGCCAAAGTGCCAAAGCAAGCGCGCTCACGAGCTATGTTCGAAATTCACAAGAGCGGTGATCCGAAGACTGGGATATTCGAAATTCACATCCCAATAATGGCACCAATCTACAAGGTTGCATTTGCACCTCGGAAGGCTCGCTTTTCACACAGAACTGCCCAGGCTATCCTAAAATGGAAACCCTCTGTGAAACTCGAGTTAGCACGGTGAGCGCTTTGAATTACGCCAAAATTACGCGCATACAATTATTTCTGCCAACAAACCGATGATGTGTCGCAAAAGTGGAAGTAGTCGAATCAATCGCGTGGGAGCGAATCAACTCGAGCTTGAACTCTACTAACTCACTGCAGCGCGTTCGCCTCGGGTTCTTCACAAACAATCGGTTGATCTCGGCCATCTCCGCAAGAGAAGAACGCCGGAGCGCGTCAGCAACTTCGAGACACCTACTTCGCTCTAACTCCGCGCTGCCACTTGATCCTGTTTCACAACGGAAACTTCACTCTGTGTGAACTTTGTCTATAAACTTCTAATCAGTGATGGACCGGAAAGCCAAACCAATTGAAAGCGTCCCAAAGACTCTCAGTCCTTTCCCCGCCGGTACCGGGTCGACGTCTTTATAGATTCAACTTTTTTGTGCTGTTCGGTAGTATTTGGAGAGGAGAGAGTGGGAAGGTCAAGCAGCAGAATGGCGAATGCTGAGTTCGATGATCAGCTTGAGCTTCTGTTCCACCACCTGTGGGTTGTAACATTTAGACTATGGCTATGGATCTAGCCAAGGAAACCCATTTCCTAAATTCATGGCACTAGCCAAGCAGTTGGCTTGCGCCGTGGTACTTAGCCTAAATTGTTCCTATGTTGGGACATCTGCCGTCGCTTAACCGCCGGGTTATAACCAAATTGGGAATAGAGTGAATTGTACACCTAAAAACAGGTTGAAGCTCTACGCAGTGGGCCTCTGCGGCGACCAGAAAGCTCCTTGCAGTGGGCCCGCGGCGATGTCCATGCCCGTCTCCAGTAGCCAGGCACGCCCTCGGCATCTGCAGATATATCAGCGGGTAAGTATGCGGTGGACTCGGATGGACGGCGCACGGCTTGTGACGCAAGAATGAGGAGATAGACAGGTGAAGGGGTAATCCGAAGGTACAGCGGGCTGCGCACCGAGGCTATGGAATCAGGAAGCGTTGAGAGCAACAAGCCCAAACAGGAAGGAGAGGCTGGGTGTGTGAGTCCCTGCGAAGAGTTAGATAAGAGTATGTTCCCTCGTGCACGATGCAATCTGCGTCGGATTTCACATGTATCCGTCAGACACTGTCGAGGATGAGAAATGTAAGCAGAGTGGACGCATCTCCATCGGATTGGAGGAACGTAATGCCCTTGAATATATCCTATGGCGACTGAGAGAATTTTGGGAGTGAGGGAAGGATAGAGAGGAGGGAAGCGCGAAGGGAAACGATCGTCACACACCGAGACTGCGGAGCCGGGAAGCGTTGGGAGTGCCAGGCCCAAACAGGAAGGAGAGGCTGGGTGTGTGAGTCCCTGCGAAGAGTTAGATAAGAGTATGGGACGTACAATTTGTGAGGATCCGTTCCCTCGTGCACGATGCAATCTGGGTGGGATTTCGCATGTATCCGTCAGACACTGTCGAGGATGAGAAATGCAAGCAGAGTGGACGCATCGGATTGGAGGAACGTAATGCCTTTGGATGTACTGTACTATTACGACCACTAGTTCACAGGGTGTCACCCGTCACCACAAAAGTTCACTGGGTTGAAAGTTCACATCTCGGCAATCAGCCAACAATTCCCATAAAAGGTAATCCGGCGAACGCCGGAGCGAAATTTTACAATTTTCTAGGCCTATTTGGGCCAGGAAAACTCATTGTCACCGTCACCAACCTTGATTAGTTCAGTTCACAGGCCTCCGTCACCCGTCACCTGAACTTCCGGTCGTAATACTACAGTATCCTATGGCGACCGAGAGAATTTGGGAGTGAGGGAAGGATAGAGAGGTGTTAGAGTTCGTCATTCGGGTCCGGTGTTTGGGTTACAAGTGGGAGTGGGTTGGAGAAAGGCAGAAAGGTAGAATGGACAGTAAAATGTATAAAACAGGTAGCGTGAGGCGGTTACTAGCCTCACGACGTTATAAACAACAGACGTGATCCCTGGATTTATGGTGCTTGCTGTTCTCTCGACTGCGAACGGAATTCTGTGCTAACAAGAGGAGGGAAGCGCGAAGGGAGAAGATCGGAAAGGAAGAAACAGAGGTTTGTGTTTGTTGTGAAGTGATCAAAACGAACCACTCTTTTTGGGCTCACGCGTGCGCTTGGCAAACTTTGACGTGATCTCCGCTGTCATGGACTTGGCAGGTAGGTACGGCCGGTCCCGCTTAGAAAATTGCTTGTTTGAGGACCTTGGCATTTCCAAATATAGCATTTCAATTTCACGGAGTTCTCGAGGTATCACGAAAGCCCTGCTCCAAGGACCAAAAACCTTGGTTCAGAGTGCAAAGACCTTCCCCCAGAGTGCAAACACCTCAGAGAGGGATGCACAGTTTTATTGATGTGTCCACGGAGATGCATTTGAAGTAACAGGAAGCCGCGCAGTTTCGACGTGTAAGTAGTAATTCCGGATTGGATGCAGGTGCGCGCCAAGACCGTCAGGTGAGATTCCAAAGCCATGTCAACCAGTTAGAAGTCCGTTCACATGAATACAGTAGGCTTATCAGAACCCAGGTTTCCGAATAAGGATGCTGGACCCAAGAAACCGGGTATGGGAGTATAATATAATCCGGGTGAGTGCGACTCTTTTTCTCTCCAAAATTCACCATGGGTGATACCACAGTGGACCAATTCTACGTGCTACAGCCTGAAGAGCTTTCTTTCTTGAAGAAAGAAACTGGAATCCACGACGATGATGAGCTGAAAGCCCATGTTCTGGCCATGCAAAAGGCTGCACTCGAGGTTGGGAGATTGCTCAAATGACGTTTCATTTCTCTGACAGTCAACATCAGGTTTACCCCTACCCATGCATACGCCGTTTGGGATTCATCAGGCAAGTAGGAGAAACTAACCTCACAGGATCTGCTCACGTGGACATAGGTTGAAGATGCCGAAAAATAGAGCCGCGTACGAGCATGTCCTAAATCTCGGGAAAACCGTTCCTGGTGCTATCCTCGTCGAGCTCGGATGCTGCTGTACGTGAAGCATGTAGCATTTCACCTCGCTCAAACATTAACCTCTTTACAGTGGGAAACGATGTGAGAAACATCGCAAGCGACGGCTTCCCAGCTGAAAACATAGTTGCTTCTGACCTCCGTGCAGGTATCCATGTCGTTAAAATTTTCATAACTCAAGTAGGAGTAATATTCTTGTCGCTTTATAGGTTTCTGGACTGTAAGCCACAAACTTTATCGCAATCCTCCGCAGGAATTCGCAGGCACCTTCATTCCGGGCGACGTACTGGATCCCCAGTTTCTCGACCTCATGCCGATTCTCAGTGAAGTACCGGAGGGTGCCGACCCCGATCTCCGCTCCCTCGAGTCTCTCAATCTTCTCCACGGACGTGTCTCCGCCATCCACACCGGATCCTTTTTCCACTTGTTCCCTGAGGATAAACAGCTCGAAATTGCGCGCAAATTCGCCGGTCTGCTTTCGCCCCGTTCCGGATCTATGATCTTCGGCTGCCATGGCGGGCTGCCAACGAAAGGCTTCATGCTCGGCTCGCGCGAGAATCAAATTTTCTGCCACTCGCCGGAAAGCTGGAAGGAAATGGGGAGGAACAGGTCTTCGAGCGTGGAACAGTTGAAATCCATGCTTATTTGAAGAATTCGGGCAAGGTTTTGAATGCGACAACGGACTTTTGGATGTTGTATTGGTCCGTGAAGAGATTGTAAATACCACTGCCCGTACCGCGTTGTTTTCTATTATTGTAACATTATTACTGCTGCGGCTTACTGTGGTCGGAGCTACAACTCCATTTCCATCGGGTTCTGAGTCACTTTGACGGCCGAGTTACGCATAATCAGGCTTGGCGCGCCATTATCTATATGCGGGATTTCATATCAGCACGCTACATCCCACGAGCGCGGAAACCTTTCGCAACTTACCTCTCCCCTGGGTCAAAGCCTAGAATCCTCCATTTTTGTGGACTTTCGGCCAAGCCGGATCCGATATGTGCTGTTTGAGCACTGTGATCCATGTCATTTCATGGCAGAACGGATACTCGGAGAACGTGCTGCTTTGCTTAGGGGTTGCTTTCAATGGTCCTCGAACGACAGTAACGATCGAGTTCCGGCACCTTTACTTCTTACCTCTCTTTACCTAGCAAGACGGTAACATCAGCAATCTGCCGCCCATCTGCGCACGATTGGGCGTACTTGTGAATCTTCTTTGATGACGATATGTCCACGAATAAGGTGCTCACCATTGGTATCACATACCATTGATAATTGGTATCACATACCATTGATAAAGCGACATCGCGTCATCCAAGTCCACCCAACCCCCACCATGTCGTCCGCACACTCAGAAATCCCGCTCCCGCTCCTAGACATGTCGCGCGCCCAGCGCGACAAGCCCGCGTTCATCGCCCAGCTGCGTGAGATGCTGGTCAACCGTGGGTTCATTTACCTCGAGAAGACGCCCGTACCGACAGAAGTTATCGATAAAATGGTCGATTCCACTACTAAGTTCTTCGCACTGCCCACCGAGGCGAAGAAGGCGTGCGACATGAACCACACGGCGCATTTCAACGGGTACTTATGCAAGGGCCCCGTGGAGAATCCCACGCGCGAGCAATTCAACTATGGTGACGACAACGCTGACCCTCTTGAGGGCACACCTGTGTATCACAAGATCCACGGAACCACACCGGTGAGTGAACTTGCATCTGAGGATTACTTCCAAGAATCAGGCTAATCGCGAATCCTACCCAGTGGCCAGACGATACTCTGTTCCCCGGTTGCCGCGCAGCAATGAGGGAGTATTACAATCATCTCAAGAATCTCAGCTCCCAGTTTACGGAGTATGTCGCGGAGGCGCTGGGCCTTGAATCAGACGGATTTGAGCCGCTATTCGAGCAGGATGTTTCTAGGCGTCAGTTGCGCTGCAAGCTTTTGCGCTACCCTACCTGTCCTCCGTCAACGACAGGCTTCGTGACGCACACCGATGCAAACTTCCTGACATATGTGAGTTTTGTAATCCAATTCAACCATCGGAACGTAATCTTACGGTGCGGTGGCTTGTCAGTTGCTGCAGGCATCCTCCGAGCCAGGACTCGAGTTTCTGAAGCCCTCGGGCGAGTGGCTTCCTGCCACCCCCATTCCGGGGACGTTCATCGTCCTTGTCGGAGATGGTGCGAGCTGATTCCAATTTGTGCCTGCTTTCGCGCGGGGTTTAACACAATTTCCCCTTCCTTTCTCTTGCAGTGTTGGAAAAGGTTACGCAGGGCTTGGTGAAAGCCCCGGTGCACCACGTGGTGTCGCCAACACAAGGCACCCGCTACTCGGTCGGGTTCTTCCAAGGCGTAGCGATGGATACGCGTATTGCCGAAATGAAGTTTGAATGTACGCGTATTGATACTTAGCATCAGTTAAGATGAACTGACTCTACGATTATTTAGTCCCCCAGGAGATCGTCGACATGAAACGCGCGCGCCAACAGCGCGAGGGCGATACCACCGAGTGTACGTTTTTGCTCTTCTTTCTACCTCGAAGCCTTGGCGTGTTAATGAGCCTCTTTCTTTGCAGACACCATCACAGAGAACGACCGCATGCCAGCGGGGCAGGTAGTGCTGAACTTCAAGCTAAAGGCGCACCCACTGGTGGCGTACAAGTTTTACCCGACCTTGTTCCCTAAGTTCTACCCAAACGGGCTACCGGAGAGATACGCCAGCTTGGTTCATTGATAAAATAATTATGTACTCGCTGTACTGAAGAAGTAATGGCATGTAAACAATCAACGCATCAACCAAGTTCACCGTGAATGCGCCGTGTTCAATTAAGTTAGTGCTACCAGAAGAACCAGAACACGTACTGTAACATTCTATCTCTGCATCTCCGCTGCCCGCCATTCCGAGCCATGCAGCCGTGGTCGGTGGAGACTTTGGATGTCGGCCGTGATATAGGTGATGCCAAAATGCACGTTAAATGAATGTGAAACTTGGACAATTAAGCCTTTGAAGTTCGTAGATTAAATATCAGAAATAGAGAATTGGCAATATTCCTGCTCCACTCGGTATGTGACGGGAATGATTGCTAGACAGTGCCATATGTAATGACAAGAAATGAGTGTAATTACAGTGAACCTAGTCTCTGTTACAGACCAGAAACGGATGGCGATCATGATGTATCTGTATATGGTCTGTTGAGAATCACGACCCCATCAGGAAGACACAGACTGATCTTTGAACACCGTGTTGCGGCGCATACAGCTCGATGATAAGTCCAAAAATATTCGAGGGCATAGAAAACTCGGAAAGAGTGGGAGCTCTCCCTTACAGCCAGGCAGCCCATCCAGTGCCCACATGTTGAGGCAAAATTTTTGAACAAATTTCAGGCTGATCTCATATTGAGATATCGACTGTGTAGATCACTTGACTTTCGCAGCATGAAATGATTATATGGGACTTCTACATACGTATAAGTATTTTCTGATTTATTCAGTTCCTACCGGCTGTGGTATGAAGGAAGCAACGGCTGGCGGCATAGCCACCATATTGCGTAATCAGTCGGTGTCGTCCTGAGGGGCGTGATTGCTATAAGACTACAGTGAACCCGGCGGCACCTGATTAAAAGGACAAGCATTTCCTTCGGGCGCCGTACATATGACTGATACTGACTGCGTAAGGAAACATTCCGTTGGAATGGCAACACAGGTGGTCACGACCGTGTGTGCCGCACCTGCATGACGAAATGAACCCACCAATGATTGCGCAGATTACCACTAGGCAACCACATAAAATAGATGCACCTGCCACGGTTACAATCGCCAGCTGTACTAGCCCCACCAAGTCGCAAGGACCTAAGGCCAGCTGGACAACATAATAACGTGCCTAACCACTGTATTGAGAATGCTTGAACTTCTCTCTGAGAGTCTGAGCCCTCTTCTTGGTCCCTATTTCGGGCACGACTCGAGCGCTATTGATTTGTGCTTGGGTGCGTTCTTTACTATTCTCTAGGCTCATAAACCTCAGTGTCATGTAGACTTTTAAACAGAACCGGAATGATTGTACTGAATTGTTGGAGCAGACTCACAACTTTCTCAACACCATTATCATGGCCCACATTAGGGCTAGGTGGTTTGAAGGTGCGTCCTACGCTTGTCCTTTTCAAATGTGGCCCGAATCCTTCGAGAACGGGCATCTTAGACCCGTCTACTATGCAAGCATGAAGTCTGGAGGCATTCTGAGAAATGAGAAAAAAGTTTTGGAAAGTAAGTGTTTTTTTTGGCAATACACTGGTTGGGAGATTCAAGATTTTCAGCACAATTTATGGTGAAAAATGTTGTTTGTTTTTCAGACATTTTTCACTGAAAAAAGTGGTGAAAAATTCAAATCTTTTTCACCTCTTTTGAGCTTCCTTTTGAATTTTTCACCTTGAACTCATAAAATAGTGAAAATGTTTTAAGTTTCTCACTACCTTTTTCAGTGAAAAATGTCTGAAAAACAAACAACATTTTTCACCATAAATTGTGCTGAAAAACTTGAATCTCCAAACCAGTGATAAGTAATTTGTGTAACATCTGGAATGTCTGACCATATCTATGGCGCTCAAAGTGCCCCCCCAATCGGCCACAAGATAAACTCGTCATTCGGACTTCCCGCCCCGAAGATACGTAATTTGAGGCTTTCCCCGCAAAAAGATAAGTAATGAAAATCAAGTCATATGACTTGTGGAGAAATCAGTGATTCCCGCAACATGGAGACGCGACGCCCGCAAGATACAGATGTGTTGCCCACAAGATAGAGACAAGTTGCGTCCACAACTTTTATGCTCACCACAAAACTTTTTTTGGCACACCTCATAGCTTGCTCAGCCTTGCAGAGGGCGGTGCAATGTCTTGTGATAGCGGAGTGATGTGTGACTGGGCTCTTCCTTTTCCTGAAGACCATATCAAACAACATGCCGCTCTGAATCCCCTCGCCTTGAGCTTTGACTCTCCTTCAAGACCTTGATAAATTTCTTTTCAAAACTTGCTACTATAAACATGGGAAATTTTACTACAGCAGAGTAACAATGAATAGGAGTGTATGTAAGGCATGAAACAAGTGACAGTGTGTGTGCGAGGGTTTCAGTGAAAGCCCCATACCAAATGTTGAAGAGGTCCATGTGTTTGACTTCTTGGTTGGCTTCAAGCTAAATTGGAATGAGTGGGTGGGAAAAAGCTGAGAGCATGGGTTGAAGTGTGAAGACCCTGACGAGAGAGCTTTCAAGAGGTGTGGGTCATTGGAGGGTTTGCTAGCATAAGAACAGACCATAAGAAACCAGTGAGAATTCCGGTTTACGGAAAGAACATCGCCTCTTGCAGCAAATCTACGATGGCTGAGTTACCAATGGTGAATGCAACGGTAGAATTGCAATTATGATTCTTCAAAGAAGTTCCTCAAGGTGTTCTAAAGAGAACTGGCTATTTCTTACTAGGATCTAGAGTTTACGCTAGACTGATTGCAACATCGCCAAGATCCCCAAACAGTGGAATTGGCGCAATGGTCATTGACAACCTCGAGCATATACCATGCTTCAATCTATCTAGTTGCCGCTTTGGGCGTTAGCAGTACTGCACTCGCTGAGTTTGAACTGTAAGTCGAACCGGCATGCCGAAGGCCAACCTAAGCGTAATTTCACCACACAAAGGGGAGGTTGCCTGAGGGTGAATCTCCCTACAAGCTTCTCCAGTCCAGCCACAGCCTCACACACCTCCACAGACACTCCTTCCCGCAACCTCCCTCCTTTAAAGGTTCTCGATGATACTTTCACACGCACGCTGTCATTTGTTTCATGCCTTACATACACTCCTATTAATAAAGCTGGTAAGGCGACGAGCGGCACGGCCCGCTACCAGGCTGGGGCTTACCATGAAATTAAGCCATAAATTTCGGGGTGACCCAAAGCTCGCTCGGTTGATGCTTGCGCACGACCAGCTCGCATTGGGCTGCAGTATTGTGTCGGGTAAGGGTCCTCGTGATGCCTACCGTGATGCTCAGTACTACCTCGGGTTTATTGTAACGAGACTCAAGCACACTGGACTTTTGGCAAGTAAATTCAGTGTACGTGTGACCCACAAATCTGCAAAAAATGACAGACTGGGGAGTGTCTTTCTCCCTGCTTTTTTTTCAAGGTTGTTTTTGAGCCATTGTGAACAACGGTTCAGCAAGATACACATGATTATGAATTGAGTTACGGCAATCATCGGCTAGACACACGGCAACGGGCGAGCCGAAGCGGGCAAAGACCGACGCATATGGTTTTCATATGTGTCAGTCTTTGCCCCTGGTGGGAGCAAGTGTGTTTACGCAAAACAAGATGACGAAAATGTGATCCACCGCCAAAAAGCACTTTGATTGCGACCACTATAAGAACCCTTACCTAAAGGTAGCGGGAATTGTTGCTCTGCTGTAGTAAAATTTCCCATGTTTGTAGCAGCAAGTTTTGAAAAAAAAAAAGTTACAAAAGTTGCGGACGTAATTTGTCTCCATCTTGCGGGAAACACGTCTGTACCTTGCGGGCGGCGCATCTACAGCTTGCGGGAATCACTGATTTCCCTGCAAGTTATATGACTTGGTTGTTGTTATCTTTTTTTCGGGGAAAGCCTCAAATTACGTATCTTCAGGGCGGGAAGTCCGAAATGACGAGTTTATCTTGCGGCCGATTAAAAGTGCACGTTGAACGCCATACATATCAGCTCACGGACATTGGAGAAAGAAAGCGTTCACGGAAATCAAGAGATTCGAAGTTCGTTATTATTTGTTAAGATGATTAACATTTGGAAACACAGGCTATCTACCTGGTCGCGCCGCTAGCCGCTCTCATGATCTCCGGCTCCAAGGGAAACCTCTGCACCTCCGGTGGAACTGCATACATCGCCTGCCAAGTTTTCTCCAGGGGCTTAGGCGTCTTCCATGCCAGCTCGTCATTCCTGAGCCACAACCGAACGAGATGCCGCCTATTACAAATTTGAAGGGTCAGTCATTTGCTCAGAGCCCTGAGAACCCAAGGTCGAAAACGAAAGAAACGAATCGGAGGGAAAGAAAGGGAAGTGAAAAAAAAAATAAAGAAACACTCACGTCTTCCCCCTCGTCGATGAAAGCGTCCCGCGCATGAAGCAGCCCCATACTGTTAATGTACTGGATATCGCCCTTCTTGAAGTTTAGCTCAAGCGAGTACTTCTCCGCGTAAAAGTGCAACATGTCGAGCGCCTCTGCTGAGCCTCGCTGATGGGCGGGATGTGCGCCGAACGCAATTGCGTGCCGTAGCCCACGAACTGACGGCGCGAGTACTGGATGACAATGTGCCCGTCCTCGTTGTACAGCACAGGGCGCTCGGCATACCCTGGCTGACCCCCAAATCTTTTCCAACAAGTCAACTAGTAAAAGTGAAGCGCAAAGAAGAGACGGATCCCAGGCACCTATCAAGCTGCCAGTTATCTTTCATTACCGTAATCAAATCGGGGCGCGTCTTGGCAATCTCGTTATACACACGGCCACCGCTGCTGAGACGCGATATGCCACCGTGCGCGGAGGTTTGAATGCTGAGCAGCGCGATGAGGTCGCCGATGTCGGTGTGGAAGACTTGCTATCCGTCGTGTATGCCGAATTGCCGATGCCGCCTTTTTCGTGCGCGTGCGAGACGCGCAGGTCCTTGATGTGCGCGAGCACCGCGTTCGTGCTGTCCTGCTTTCCGCGCCCGGAGCCGACGTGCGAGGATATGCCTACACCCAAGAATCAGCACGTTTTGTGGAGGGCAACTCAAGAAACACGGACCCGCGTAAACGATCGCGAGCTCCCGGCGCGAGTACTTGTCGATGGGGATCTCGCGCAGGACGAAGAATCCGCGGCCGCTGTACAGCACCTCCGCAAGCTTCCATAGCTCCGGCGAGAGTATCGGCAGCGGGAACGTCTCCTTGTTGATGAATCCGAGCGGCTTGTCCAAACCTGGCCACATCGGCGTGAGCCCGAAATCCTTTCCGTTTCGAAGGTGAGGAACGAAGGAGGGACGCACTCTCAAAATGCGCGAGGGCCCGATCGATTTCCGCGAGGTGCTCGTCTGTGAGGTTGTACACCCACTGACTCTCGTCCTTCCAGTCCTTGCCCTCCCATACGTTAGGCCCTTCGACGCTGGGAGGGAAGCCCTCGGGTAGCGGTCGCTGCAGGAGAGTCGGGTCATCGGCCAGACGGCGGGCAGTGCGTGCGCGAAACTTGGCTTCATCGGGGTGGTATGAGATGTCAGGCTGCCCCACGCACGTAGCAGGAGGAACGGTTTCGGTCATCGTTTTAGTTGCGCTCATGTTTCGATGGAGTGGACGGTTTGGAAAAAAAAAAAAGGGAGGCGGAGGAAGTGGGAAAGATGGATAGCTGCTGTTTAAAAGCTAGACGGTGGGAAAGCCGTGCAGAATAGACCAAGGGGATCAGGCTTTCAGAGTTTCTAGAACAACAAGGATGACACGGTTTGCCAAGGGAATGATTATCACGCATGTTGTCGTTTGTCTGCAAAGAACTGACGACCGATTTGCTTTCGCACAGTCGTGGAAGTATGTGAGTCCACCGGATGATGTCAGCATTGCGAGTGCGCCGCTCAAGACGAGATAGGAAAGAAGGTCAATAGGAGTTAGAAGAGAATGAGCGGTATCAGATTAGATGGCAGGTAATTGGGGGATGCTGATGTGGCGACATGTTCAAGTCCGAAACATGTTTTTTGGGTATCAGCAAAGGACGCAGATATGAGAGGTAAGGACTCGCGGATCGAGACGACGTCCATGGTACGAGGCCGACGAGGACAGTTCGAAACATCAGCAGAGCGGGAGTAAGAAGGAATGGAAGTATCTCACGGAGTGGACTGGACACCGTGAAGAACCTGGTTCTAAAGTAACCAAGCGGCGGCTGTTGGGATGATTGGCGTACTTCACGCTTTGGGGAATGAATCCGAGATTCCGTTCTGCTCTGACCCCGTCCGATGCACACAGAAAGACATGCATTCACAGAGTCTCGTTTGGGAGAGTACCTTAAGGCGCACCCGGACATGCACTTCGTCAGCTCGACTCAACACTAAGCGCAACAGAAGGAAAGAGGGAAATATAACGAAGAATGCGACGCCTCACCTCATACCCAACTTTATACGGCCTCAAATGGAACAACCGCTGATCGTCCCACATGGGGTGAGGTAGTGACGCATGACGAGCGTCCAGAATACCTTCTTCCTGAAAGAGATGACGACCGAGGGATCCGTGCTGAAGGACGTGCGTGGCACTACATAGGCCTCAGTCTAACACAAAGAAGGAAGAAGACAAAAGGAACAAATACGAACCTGCAAGACCTCCACCCCCGCAATCTCGAGTATCACAATCCCAGAAAATCCTGCTCGCCCACTTCTCCGGGCGGTCCGAGAGGTACAGGCGCTGCGCTGTGGCTTCGCGATGATGTTTCCATTCATGAGCGGATGCATTGGTCTTTTCTGTTCACAGTGAGCTATGCAATAGTTGAAACAGAGGGCCCGATGCGATCGGACAGAAGGGACCGGTATATAGAAGAGGGTCCCACCGGCGGAAGATAGAACGATGGCAGAAGTCCGAGTCGGTGTCTCTAGTCAGGGGAAAGCGGTAGAGGCAAAGTGGTGACATCGGATCAATGATCCGTAACATCATCTTTGCCTTACGCTTCGCCCATGACATGGTGACATCCAGCTCACTTTTGGTTGGGGCTCTGCCACTCATCCTCGGAGATCCGGATCACCTTCGACGCGTCCAAAGTCCTTGTCCCGTCAGCAACCCCTAGGACTGAGCGGAAATCCGGGCAGCCGGGGCATGTTGCTTCGCCTCCTTTTGAGCCGGCGACAGGCCTTCTCTCTTACGAGTAACAGCACTCTTGAACCTAGCAGCTCCGCCGCTTCTCAGTCTCACCGTGTATTGCTTCAGCGAAGACTGGTTTTTGGTCGACTCTGCCTTCGTCAAAGCTGCTGGCAGACGTCAGGTTTCATTCGCACCGGTGAAAGGAGGGGCCTGTTTTGATTCGAGTCTTGTAATGGACTAAATTGAACCGGACTTGATCTCGGTCTTGCTGTTATTACATGGAAATCTTGAGTTGTTAATCTAGCTGCGTTGCGTTGAGTTCGATCGCTGCTCGATTGGAGCTCCTGTACGCTCCGATTGAGCGCCGCTCCTGTCTTTTTTCCCATCTGTCTTTTCTTCTTTCAGTCCACAAACGTTGGCCCAAACCCAGCGCATTATTACGGACTGTCCACTCGTCTCTCGGAACTCCCTTCCAGTAAGGACGCCCCTTTGCCTACCAATCTGAATCCATCTCACTGACATACCCCCCAAGGCCGTAGAACGCGTCCAGCAAATCCCCACGGTCCAGCACGATCCCGCCCCATCCCATCCCCCGATGCGCGTGCACGCCGCGCCAATAAGGAGGCCCAGCGCGCGTTGGGCTTGGTGGCGGACCTCGTGGATGGGCTCGGAAGTCGGGATGGATAGGGGGAATGTTAAGGTGGAAGACGAGACGTGCACGGTGAGACGCAGCGATGCTAATCGCCGCGGCGTCTGGGAGGTATGAAGAGCCGCAGACGACGATGTATAAACCGTGGCACGTTGTCGCCCTCGATGTCGATATCGATATCCCTCATATTATCGACATACTCGAGTAACGCCTGTGCATTGCCGGGGGTACGATCTCGACGGGCAGGAAGACGACAGGCAAGGCTGCGCTGCCTGATCCCCCGCTTCACATGATCCACTCCGATACTTGTCGATTTACCTCCCAGCGCTGTCCATTACCCAAGACCATAGGGATCCCCACCGTAACCGTATAATACCGTAATACGGTTACGGTTATACGCACCGTAACCGTCCCGTATAGGCCCTCACGCGCCTCGATACGGTTACGGTTGGCCCGTACCGTATACCGTACGGACCCGTAAGAACGCCGGCCATATACGGTACTATACGGTATTTTACGGCCGTAATTTCACAAACAGGGTACATTTTGTTCGCGCTTTCTGACTCCCCTCCTGGTCTGCTTCTGGCTTTTGGTGTGGTCTCATCTGGGTTCTCGCTATCATCGCAGTCTGTTGTCCCTCTCGGCCATCATCTCATTTCTGGCGTGCTGCTGCCTTGTTTGCCTCGCTCTTTCCTACCGAATACCCGGGTTGTATCAATTTGCACGAGATATTATGTCCATCCCGGTGGGCTTGTTCAACTTTTCTGGCAATGTAAAGGAGAGCCGTTGGTTCTGCCGTTGCAGTTGAGCATGTTTTTTCTGTTGGGAGAGACAGCATCTCTCTGCGGCGAGCACGTTTGAAGCCGGACTTTGATGTTGTTGAAGCATCATCTTCGCTGAAAGCGCGAGCGTCTCGAAGACTTCTTGCGATTGTGGAACAGGTTTGAATACATATATTACCTTTGATTCAAATTTTAATCAATCTTTACGGTCGTATACCAACCGTATACGGTCGTAATACCCGTAAAATGTACCGTACCGTACCGTAAAGGGGTCCTGGGCAACTTTTACGGTTACGGTTACGGCCGGTTAGGGACCCGTAATTGACCGTATCGTTACGGTCATAACCGTATACGGTACGGTGAGGATCCCTACAAGACCAGCCAGTTTCAGCATCGCACCATGATAATCATCTGGCATTCCCGATACTGCGACAGGTGGAATGGTCCAAGCGAGACGTGATATTACCCCCGAGACTGCGCCGCAGGAGGCCGCAGCTCCGGCCGAGATGATTTTCGCGGCGGGGGTCTCACCCCACCGACGTGCTCGGGGGTATGCAACAGCTTACAGCTTTCTAGGTGCCATAACCTATTCAGTTTTCGAGTCCTGCTGCTGCTGCCAGACACTTCCTGACGCGATAGGAATCCACGGTCCTCAATCCCCACCGAAGGGAAGTGCAGATTAGTGAGGTGAGATGACGCCATACAGCGGCTACAGCAGTCCAACGCTGACGTCTAAATTTATTCTTGCTGGTATAAATGTACTCTCCATTCCGGGTCAGCCTGCGACCAAGATGCAGTTCCTCTCGCTCAGCATCGGCCTTTTGTACTTCGGGATTCATGCTGCGACAGCTGACAATTCCACAATCCTCTCGCCGACAATCGATACATTCATCAACAACCTCCTCGCTGAATGGAAGACTCCGGGCGGGGTAGGTGTTGCTGGCGTCCGCATGAACGCTGAGGGCTGGTTGGTCGAGACCAAGGGGTATGGTGTTGCTAAAGCAGACGGCACGAGCGTCACTCCGGATACCATCTTTTCACTGGGATCGAATTCTAAAGTCAGTTGACGTTGCTGCTCATTTGGAGTGCTGACAGTCTGAATCCCTCGACTTGGTAGCTTTTTGACATCGTTGCAACTGGCCTCCTGATATCAATCAAAGTCTGAGCCCTCAGATCTCGTGGACGACGAAAATGGCGTCGATGCTTCCCGACTGGAAGCTCATGGACCCCCGTTGCGTCCTCGGAAACACAATTATCGACCTCATGAGCCACCGCACTGGACTCCCGCGCCACGACGAAAGCTATTTTGTCAAAAACGAGACACTCTGTGCCTTGGTGAGCGCCACCCGCAGCACTGAGTTCCAGTACTGAATCCAATAACAGGTGCGACGACTCAGATATTTGAAACCCTCGGCCGGGTTCAGAGAGACTTTCCAGTACAACAACATGATGTACGCCGTACTCTCTTACCTCCCGACCACTCTCCTGCCCCACAAACCGCCGTTTGAGCTCTATGTTACGGACAACATCTCGATCCGCTCGGACTGAACTCGACCACATATTCATTTGCGTCGGCGAATGGGACGGGCCGCATGGCAGACGGTTTCTTCCGCCTGGGGACGAGTCCCACCGACAGTGCATTTGATGCGGGAACCCTCAAGGTTCCATACATCTTGAATGGGGAACGTGCGTAGTCAAGTGAGGCGCGCATTTAGACTTGACCGAATTGATGTTGTTCGACTCAGCATTTTTTGGGCCCGGAGGCGTTCTCAGTACGGCCGTTGTGGAAGGGTCGCTCGGCTCCCTCGTCGCCTCTCCTCATCACACGGTTTATGCCCGTCATGCAGAAATATCCAACCAGTCGCTAATTATTTTATCTCACTCCTTCCTCGTATCTTTTCCACACTTTACTCTCATACTCACTATTTTCCTCCCTTTATGCTCCTAGATTCATTACACAGCTGCGCGAGTGTCTTTGACCTCATTCCACTGTCAAGCCGATACAATTCGACTTCAAGATCAATTACTCAACCATGCAGGAATCATCTGTTATTGAGCTATCGGACTTCTCTCCATATCATTTACTTATATCTCTCTTGCATCACAGACTCTTTATTTATTCTCACTACGTACTGCCAATGCGACGTGCCAGACCCGAGTCGTCGGCCTTCTCGGACTACGCCGGGATCGAGCCGACAGTGGCATGGGCACCCACTTGTCAATGCTGTGGGGGCAGCATGCTCTCCCTATTCCGTCTTTGCGTAGCTCCCGGATGGTTAGAATGACGGAGGATGCGCATTAGCTGAGGATTCCCTCATGGCACTTTATTTAGTTGTTACGATCGGACACTTTATTCCTATCTGTTTGTACAGTTAGGGGACCTCTCCTTGCTTCCCTACCACCACAATGCACCCACTCTTTGAATTATCTTCGCGCCTCTGAACGTTCTCTTTGAGCTGAGTATTCTATTGATTCTCTCCACATTCTATACTACGCCTAGTCAGATTCATATCTCCGGATCATCGCAACACTTGCTCCTCGTCTTACCCCACCTCTGCCAGCACGACCTAGCCCTCTCTGGTCCACCAGTGACCGACCCCTCCTTCTACACCGGTTGACGCGGTAAGACGATAAGCCATGTCCGGATGTCCGAGTCCTTGTTAATTCGTTCAACACACAGGCCCGATGGCTCCAGATGCTCATCCTAAACGGCCAACCATCCTACCACGAACGCTACGATCATCCCATCCTTCGGTTATTCAGATGGTGGCTACCGGCGTGACTGTTTTCAGATGGAAATGCGTGCGCAGACATCTATGTTTCTTGAGTCGCCATCAAAGCCTCTTCTATGCAGAGACGCACCAGAGCTTTCTCCCCTCGTGTATGACGGCGGCCAGGTGCAATCGTCGTACCGAGGTCATGGTGCGTGCTCACCATGTTCCTTCGGCGATCTTTGTTGAAAATTTTGCACTCATGCAATCTACAGTTATGATTGAGGTGAGCAGGTTGCACATTGCAGTTTCGCCAATTACCTGGTCAATATTTTACAGCATGGAGGCGATGTCCCTGGTTGGTTTACACGTCGGTCTCAAGAGCCAATCCACTCATTTGACCGTGAATCAGGGTTCCATTCTCAGATAACATGCTTCCCGGCCGACGGCGTTGGCATTGCAGTCCTCACCAACGACGATGAAGGGGTACTGATGAAAAATCATCAAATTTCGCATTATCGACGAAATCTTTGGCCTCGATCCATGGATTGGGATTCTAGGTGCGCACTGATACTGAATTTGACTGCTTCCATCTGCTCCCCTGGGTTAACGTCGCCTCCGCTCCTACATTAGATATTCAAGCCGCAATACAGGCAATCTATGCCAGCCCCCCAAGCACGCCGCACCCCCGAACGCATCTCTTCCACTCCCGTTCGCTGCTATGCAGGGTGCGTACAGGAACCGCGGATATGGGCGCGACATTATGCTCTGTGCGCCTGCCACCCCGGCCCAGCAATGCCGTACGGTTCTCGCAGATTCAATTAGCACGTTCCCACTGCCCTCGCAACGCAGACCTCCTCTGGGCATGGGACCGCCTCGATCTCAGCTATGTGACCCTCACACACTTCGACGGCGCGGTGTTCAACCTCACGGGCTGGGTCGTAGCGTGCGTAATTTCGTTCGCCTATACGTTTCATGGTTGCTCATGGACATGCGTGTGCGTTTCCAGCCCACAGGTAATGCGTCAGCTCCGCTATTCACGTACAGACCGACAGGGGGACCTGTCGTGGTCGAATTTGCCGTGCAGAAAAGGCAAGGTTGCAGGCTTTGGGATCAGCGCGGGTTCTGTGGCGCGGGCGACTCCGTAGGTGAACCCAAGGGCAATACTGTTGAGGCCAGGGTCGGGAAAGTATGGTTCGATGCTCATCGGCCTTTGACATGGATATGGCTAGATCAAAACTTCTCCCGACTGATATGGAGTAACATCATCCTCAATTGGCTTCTAATTATGTCATTTTCTCCCAATTCGTCTTGTATTTAAGTTTTTCGTTGGTGCCGCGTGTTCATTGTGGCCACTGGCTAGGTTGGGAAGAGGAACGGTCTTTCGGTCTTTGCCTATGATCTAGGCAATCTGAGGAACACAGCTCAGTCCAAACAGGATGCAGCGGAGAGAGTTGGTGGTCCGGACCTCTGCAGCTCTCTCGATGTCGTGTAAGTCTAAGTGCACCAGGTCCCTCCCTTGCTAGCGAAAGACATGCAATTGAAAAGGGAAAGGTTAGTGTATACCTAAATCCTCTGAAGCCCGAACGCATTGCCACGGCGCGATCTTTGCCATGAAGCACCGGATGGGATCTCTACCTGTGAAGAAGGGTCCCCAGCTTTACTCGTTAATCCTCCCCTTACTCCGCTCATTTTGTGAGAAGGATGTGGTCATTGGCAGTATGCGGAACGCGCAGCCCAAGTGGAAGAGCCTGCGCGGAAGCCAGATTGCAAGCCGCGCATGCGGATCTCCATGAGCAAACCTAACCCCTCGCAGTCCCTGTACGAACTGTGAATCCCATACACCCTCGGATGGGTCTCGTGGTGAACAGACCCACCCATCAGAATGATAGGCGGGGTACGCCAAGTCCGTTGAAAGCACCGCTGAAACGCGCCTGATGAAGGCCCAATGCGACGTGGTATCCAGGAAGCATTGAGGGCTAAATAGTGCCCGTCGTATCGTCTTTGCAAGGCGTCCATTAGGGATCCAATCCGTCCGTTTAACGGACTACCCGTCCGTTGACGGCAATTCTGAGAGTGGACGACGGACGGATTCCGTCCGTCGAACCCGTTACGGCGCCGTGTCGACGGATGATCAATTTCCTTTTGGGACTTTGGCAATAAAATCAAGGCAGCGACGACATGACAAAGAATTTCAGTAATTTTTGGCACTACACTGACTCTCCGTGCTTCTTTGATAGCCCCCTCTCGACCCGCAAGCGCGCCTTAACAAACATTAAGATCCGAATTGTTTCGGCCTTGAGTCTAGCGCGGCGAAGCACAATGGTGTCACGTCCACTCGAAAAGATACGCTCGACTGAAACAGCGGACCCTGAGGAAAAATTTCAGAACCATATGTGTCAATTGAAGGCAAAGTCTTACCTGGAATGCAGAGCATATCTCGTGCAAGGCGATACAACTTCGGCAATTTATCGCGACGCATGTACCACCATTTTAACGGGTCTGTGTCCTCGAATGAAGGAGAGTTGTTGGTGAGCCAGAAATATTCTACAAGTTCATTCTTGGCGCTATCGGTCGTGGACCATATCTCGCAAAAATATTGCATTTTACTGGAGAACCAGGAGGTAACCGCTGCTGAGACACAGTGGTGTTGTTGTTCGCGTAGTGAGTGTTGTAGTGCACCTGCAACTGGCCTTTGCTGTTTCCAGCCCAGCCAAGAGCTCGGGGTCGTCGGCATAATCCTTTCGGAGCCCTTCATAAGAAAGACGCGGATCGAGCACTGCGATAATAATCAGAATCCAAAACAAAAAACAGACAAGACAAGGAAACGAACCGTAGCCCAAGAATAATAGCGAGAATCATCAAACTTGGTGTAGTAGTTGCTGAGGTTGCGATGAGCAGAAACAAGGCTATCCCGAAGAGTGGGTTCGGCAGACTGGAGCAGTGCTGCAATGGTCTTTTTCATGGTCTTGAAGCCAACGGAAACATGCATGTGTGGTTGAGAGCATCGGCTGCTTGGTAGCCGACATTTTCGTTGTCGCATAGCGATAGGCTTCCAACCAGTCCGTGACCTGTGTCAAGAGACAGAGTGTACGGGGTCAAGTCTGGGTCCTCACCATCCTCGCCACATAGGTGAATATGCCTTTACGCAAATCTAAGGCCCGTCCTGCATAATTCAAGTTAATGGCCTGTGAACATGTAAAAAAAAAAAACGAACGTAGCATTTGATGCGTCGATGACCACCGTGTCTTCACATCGAGGATCAAAATGAGCGGCTTGCTTCCCTCAGAACCTCGCAGGACGTCTACTTCTCATTTTTCTCTGAAATGAAGACGACACGACCTATCACGCCTTCAGGGGGGAAAGTTCTTCGTCTTGACTCTCTGCAAGGTCCTCGACATCGCCATCTGCGTCCCTGCCAAGGGGCTCGGTCGCTGAGTCTTGATAGGCCGAGGTAGGTGATCCTGATTTTGCTGCCCGCTTTTCCTCCTTGTAAGTGCCCCAATTGCCTCGAAACTGAGCTGGCGATGAGTAGCTTACCACCCAGTGTAAGAATGAGATACCTTGAGTGTCGATAATGGATGGTGTGTGGAATGCATTGCATGCGACCATCAGTGGGGGCAACTTACAAACTCGTGAGTCGGTCCATATGATCTTCTTCGTCAGTGCCGTTGTTAATATTTGTCAGTGCTGTCAATCCTCGTCATTCGTCGAGATGTTGGCGGCAATCTGCTCAGTTGACAAGATGTCTGCGATGTCACTGGCCTTCGCGTACAGACCGCGTACCCGCGTACTTAACGGTCACGTGGGATTCCCGTTCCGCGCGTCGCTTCAAGAGGTCCGTGAACTTGCCCCATTCATTGATAACCAGCAGAAGACGCCGCACCGGTTTGTTCTGCCACCCTTCCACAGTGGGTTCCATAGCACCAAAATAAATAAATCACATCCAGATAGTGTTGTACACGACTCGGACTAGGATGTCTGCCAATGCATCTATTACCTACATCTATTACCCAAAGATGAGGGACACATTGTTCTTGGCACGTGTACATATAGTAAGCGCACACTGAGGACTGCGAGATGAAATAGGATCTAGTAAGTGTTAAGAATAGCGGGGCTGGGCGCAGGGGATACCGGCAGAGGGGGATGATGGGGCGACGCTGGGTGTGCGTCTGTCCGCGGGTGTGCGGGAGCCTAGATTAATACGGCGTTAGCTCTTCACTCGGCCGTGTGGGTGGGCAGAATGAATATATTATGTACTTAGATTAATACGGCGTTACTATAAGGAATGTAAGTATGAATGTAGATGAAATATAAAGGAGAGGACGCACGCTCTTCACTCGGCCGTGTGGGTGGGCAGAATGAAGAGCGTCGTGCGGGACACGTAGACTATATATGTAATGTAAAATCCTAGCCGTCGCATCGCCCGTGCGTAGCGCATTCGCTACCGGGGCTCCGCGCCGACTTGCTCCGAAACTCATTCGCTAACAGTAAGTGCTTGGTGCGACGCAGCGTGAAGCCACATTGCTGCAGAACATTTCAAATATAATTGAAGGCCTATGCGATGTGATCAGCAGATCGAATCCGGCGCCATCGCGACGATTCGAGCTCGTTATGGCCCCCGCTGATGGATGTCGCAAAACAGCTGACCCATTGTGGGGAAAATACAAGAATCTTGTGTCAAAACGAGAGCGGGTTCAGCAGATATTTTCCGAGGATTTCGGAGGTGACAAGGATAACTTTTTCAACTTTTTCTCCGTGAAATCCTCGGGAGAGAAGGAGAAAAAGAGGAAGCAGGCCGACGAGGAGCCAACCACAAAGAGCGCTTCCAACCGTACCGTGGGATCGTCGAAGCGTGTCCTTGGTGTGAAACTGATGTCGTAGCCGAATGCCAGAAGAAACACTACTGATCTGCTGCCGGAGAATTCTCCGAAGATTTACGGGTTGCGCGCTGGGGCACAAAAACACTTGGGAAGTGTGGCGGGAGATGAAGATGGAGCAGTATGTCAAGCAGAAAAAGTCTAGTTAATGTATTTCTATTATGCAGCTAGTGGTTTTTATCGTAGTCTTCCATGTACTCATGATTGTCATTTGGTGAGTAAAAATACCAAAACATAGTTACTGC
>JARKIC010003291.1:0-27469 GCA_029378375.1 Mycena olivaceomarginata | reverse complement strand
ATCCTCCAGATTGGCGCGATATGCAGACTGACTCGGAATTTCGATGCCTCGCAAAGCCTGACTAAAAACACAAGGGTCATAGTCCGAAACCTTTTCCGTATACTGTTGAAGTTGAGACCATTTCTGCGATTGTTGCAGGTAGAATAGTAGATCCCGTATGTGTTAAGCATGGTTTAACAAAGCATAAAGACTTACAATCTGACCGACTGCAGATACGCCTTCATATTCCTCGAATCCGATTCCACTTTCAACCTCAAGGTTTCAATTTTGTTGTCCATCGGAAGCAAATCCCCCTAGCTCTCTGTTATGCTACTTCGTTCAACGGATGCCAGGGTTTGACTGTTCAAAAGCTAGGCCTCGACCTCCGCAGACCCGTGTTCTCCCATGGACAGCTCTACTCTGCCATGACGCGCGTGCCGGACGCAGACAATGTTTTAATTCTGAAATAAAGGAGACACATCGCAAACCGCAACTAACATTGTTTGGCACGAGCTTTTACTATAGTCCTTTGTAACTAACACCACAATGCAATTTTGCTGTTGGTGTTGTATGTTGACGAGTGCAAAAAGTGGATGCCGGCTCGCGGAGCGGAGTCTCTCGCAGACAGACGCTTCAATATGAACTGATCTCGTACCTCGATATATTGAAGTCTGTTATCAAGCGGTGGGGTCCGATCAGAGTAAAGGCTTGTTACATAATTTGCACAGCCACATAGACGCTTTTCGATGTTTTATGCCTACGAACTCAATATCAAGACTAGATTTTATGCCAATACACTTATGGAAGTGCTCTGAACCTGCCTACCTGCTCAATTTTTTGGATACACTGTGGAACGGGGTGGTAGAAATCCTCAAATATCTCATGTGACTGCGCCCTCTGTTGAAGTACCAAACCTTGAACAGTGCTCTAAAATACTGAAAAAATTTCAGAATGCATGGAATGGTAAGAAAGTCCTTTTTAGTGGTTATAACAGGCAGAAATGCTTGTAGTGGTGCCGTGGTTGGAGGTTCAAAGGCATTGTGGCTGCGCACATTATGTAACAAGCGCTTACCCCGATCGGGACCCCGCGCTTAACAACAGACTACGCGGAGCGGGCCGGCGACCGCTTGTATGTAAAAGGGCGATCGCCGATCGCCGTGGCAAACAATAGCCATCGGCATTATCCGCAACCAGATGGATGGCAGGCTGATTGAAGGCACGTGCGTTGTATGATCCTTGTCAAACACCACCACCTCCAGCACTTGCGCCCCTAAGACACGGACCCTCGTCAAGGTATCCGACATCTTCTTGAAGGTGGTGATTGAGCTCACGGTGCTGAAGTCATTCATCCAAGGAAGTCATGACTCGCAGAAGACTTCCACAAGAACTCGTCGACGCGATACTTGGTGAATTCGACATCTCGCAGAAATTTAACGCAGAATATCAAGACGCCCTAAAGTCATGCGCCCTAGTTGCACGTTCATTCGTATGCCCCTCCCAAACACGCTTGTTCGCCAGGACCTGTGTCCGCGACCCCGGAGAAAACACAAGTCTGCCGAAGCATCAGTCTATTCCGGGCACCATAAAATCCCAGTGGCTCGCGGGCCTTCTGTCCACCTCCCCCCATATCGCCAGCTATATTCGCACTCTAGATCTCTATTATGACCCGGCCGGCATCGAAGCGAAGTTCGTGTCGACGATTCTGGGCGCCGCGACGGCGCTGCATACTCTGATTCTTGCGGGTCATTCTCACGTGCCGCTCCCGATGTCTCCTTCGATCGTTGGCGTGTTTTCCCTCCCCAGTCTGCGGCGCGTCGAGTTGTGTGGATATCACTTTGACGATCCACCGGAGCTCGAGTGCCTCTTGCGCAAGGCAAAGGGCCTCCAAGATCTCACCCTCCGGGCTGTTTATTTTCGCAAGTACGTTCGCCCGACAGCTGTGGGGGACATCATCAGCAACGCGCCGAGCGGCGTGGCCCTGGAGAAATTGACTTTGGTTGAGGTGGAGAGACAAGACGTGGACTCGATGTTGGATCTTTTCACCACGGTGGATATCCGATGTCTGAAGTCTCTCTCTCTCGTCGATACCGACATCACCCGTCTTCTGCACGCGAATGCCCAGTCCCTGCAAATACTCAAACTCGGGCAAGCACGATATTCCCAAGCAAGTGAGTCTATCTGTTTGATCCATTCTCGACGGAAGCCTTTCGCTAAATCTCTGCGTTGCAGTGTACGAAGATGACCCGGATCCGAAGACAATGGCCGGCGCCGCCATCTCCACCTCGTCGAGATCGAGGCAGAGCAAATCTGGGCCGTCGACACTTTTATTCCGGTGTTGGGCGACCTGAAGAACCTCACAGCCCTGAAAACGCTCCGAATCACGCTGGTGTGGGGCTTGGAAGACACGGACGGCCCGGACCAGTGGTCGGAGCTCGATGAGCTGCTGCAGCAGGCGCTGCCTGGTGGCGTACAGGTGGAGGTGTACGCCACTTTTGGGGACGCTCCTGGGCGGATGGACAAAGAGGATGTGGAGAGGGTGGAGGAGTGGATGCCGTTGCTGGCTGGCAGCGGGGCGTTGCATGTGTATCGCAACACCCATTTCGACACGGTCTAGGTTTGCTTGAGGAACCAGTCGGTCTTTCATGTTTCGTGGACAATATACTTCCAATATCAAGACAGGCGAGGCGGGGTCTATGTAAGGGGATCTTAAATGCCAATAACGCGGCCAACATCCAGTATCTCAAACCTGAAACGGAGTTCGCCTTGGTTTCTCCCTAACCCTGAACAAGGACACCAAGAAGAATAAACCAACTACGGAACGAGTGAAAAGATGAGGCATAGGAAATTCCGGCTATCTAAGGTAGTAGTATAATATGGCGGCAGACATCCCTATCAATCTCCGTAGTTTGTGCAACCATACTTGAACTGCATAGCTCAAGGTGTTCAGTGAATTTCATTCACCGTCTGCGGGTAATTCAGGTGGAGCTTTATCTGGGAAAAAGGTGATCCGACTATCGTGATTTCCAGATCTCGATACGCTGGACGAACTCAGTGATCGAGGATGTCGTGCCTCGGGGTTCTCCAGCGGTACTAAACATGAAACATAAGTTATTTATTCATGGTTTGTACTTTCAACATACCCGGTGATTGGTCCATTTCGCCCAGCCAGTTAACCAATGCTTGTAGGCGGTCAACGACGTCGGGATTGGTCGTGTGTGAGTTATTGAGATAAATGGAAAATGTGTTCTTCTTGAGGATGATGCGTGAACCAATGTCGTCCAGCCACGGAACTGCGTAAGTTGGAAAAACCCGGTGTTGCCACGAAGTGCTCTCATGACCGGGCACATATGCATCGAGCAATGGGAGCCGAATCAGCTCGAGGAGGATGCACTCACTGCTGTCAGACATATCGAAATATTTTTGACCGCAGTGGCAAAGGACATTTGGGCCGCAGGGCGGGGAGTCGCTGCAGGCCAAAAAGTACCAATCGTGGAGATGGTTTGCGCTGCTTTGAAAGGCAATTTCCCAGGCAGACACCAATGCTCGATGTACTCGGTTAGTATGCAAAGCATGCCGTCTGGCTCGGATGAACGCGCGCAATGGGAAATCCTCGTTCGTGAAAGGTTCTGGTGGGAGCTGAAGCACCGTTTCTGCAGGGATAATGTGCAGACTGAGCCGTAGAATCTGATCCTTCGTCGTGATGGACACGGGGATGGGGGAATTCACCACCGCCCACTCTGCCATTGCTGTAAGAGACAGGTTTGCTCTGAGTTCTGTGTTGGAGATGGTGCTGAAAATCGTTTCCTAGGTGGATAGCTCGACAGCTCCTTGTGGGGGGTTGGAGTGTAGTACATGCTCCACAGTGCGACAAGAAGTGGCGGATGGCCTCCGACGTTATCCATGGGTAGGGGACTCCGTTCGACCAGAATCGGCCCCCCGAGAATGGTTCTTGCGACAGTTTTCTACATGATCCTCGGCAGCCTGGCAAATACGTTGCCGATAGCGTCGGGAGACTAGCGCTGATTAAGATACACGACGAGGGCCCATGGCAGTCGCACTGAAGGATCCTCGATGTCCGCGGGCCTGGGGTTGAAATAACGGCACATCGTGACTACAATGTCGTCAATCCAATGGTGATTTTTATCGGCATT
Source organism: Mycena olivaceomarginata (assembly GCA_029378375.1). Classification (NCBI taxonomy): domain Eukaryota; kingdom Fungi; phylum Basidiomycota; class Agaricomycetes; order Agaricales; family Mycenaceae; genus Mycena; species Mycena olivaceomarginata. Next base: position 23,339 of record JARKIC010003291.1, on the reverse strand, counting down.
TAATCGATCCATGTGGTCGTATACGACGATTTCCAGTCCACGTTCGAGCTCGCGGAGAAGATCTCCAGAGGGGTCTGTTGAAAGGAAGTGAATTCAATATGATGGCCTGGTGGCCACGAAAGTGGTACGGCGGAGACTTCCTCTTCACAGATGCAACAAGGTACTCGATTAGAATTGAGAACGGGGTAGCCACAAACGGTGCTGAGATTCCATTCCTCGCTTCAGTGATGATGGGGAGGAGTAAGGTTTGGTCATAGTGCCAATCGAAGTACGTCTGAAGCCTCCAGGTGTGGAGGTGAGATATGTCCACAAAGCGAGAACCCAACTTGTTCAAGTATTTGAGCGGCTGAGGGACATCAACACTCCGACCTGCGACGAAAGCCGACTCGCACAGAGTGAGAGAGTCCTGAATTATTACTTGCCAATTAACCAAGTTCCCCCAGCTGCCCATCGCAGTCGCGGAGATGCAGTAGTGCTGCACGTCCTCGTCAGAGCAAGTCACCACCACCGACGGATCGAGCAAGCGGTGGTCGGCAGAAGCGCCTGGAGCTGCCAAGTTGCCGATCACCCATGTGGCCCGGTAGCAAGAAATCTTCCGCCGTTTCGCCAGTTCGGGCGGCAAAATACCGCTGAAACAACTGGAGTGCAAATCGTGTATCCGATCAAGTAGTGCTATGTCGGAATGGTTGATCAAGGCCTTGATATGATCCTCGTACAGGAAGTGCCTGCCGTTCGGACCATGAAGAACATCCACATATGGTTCGAGTTCTGTATGATCGATGAGAGACTTCATGGTCCAAACGAGCGCTCTTTCATCGCGAACATCTCGTTCCGGGGAGGATTTTATGGCTCTGCGGAATATGGATTCGACCATAGTGTCGTCATCCTCCTCCGAAGTCGTTTGTGTCCCGCCTGGTTCCGGCTGGAATCGATGAAACCGATTTGCCAAGTACCGTGTCATGTTCCAAAGAGGAACGGAAAGGGGAGTGCGGTATGGACAGTCCAAAAGAATCAACGGAAAGACCGTGAAAAGCGAGAAAAAAATCATCAGGATCCCTAGGAGGGCGGCAGCCACTACAGTGACGACAGTATGCACAGGAATGAGGAAAGCGACAAGCCCGGCAAAGAAGAACAGAAGCGAAGCGTGCAATGTTGGGGGGGGGGGGGGGGGGGTGACCTCCACCATGGTGTGCATGTCGCCGTTTTAATCCATACATAGTACAGATACGAAAATATCCGGGCGCGGTAGCGGGACAGAGCGCATGTTCGCTCTATGGAGGAATCACGGGCCCATTGTTTCACAAGTGCCACAATGAGCGCGCAACCAAGCCTCAGCCCGAGACTGAGGAACCATAGGACGTTGCAGTCCAAAGAGGTTGGTGCAGGGGTGAAGGACGATGGCGCCGAAATATTACATGTGGTTCCGTTGGCGGCCGCCGCAAAGCCGCTGTGAGATTTGCTGCAGGAGCAGGACAATCATATCTCCGGAGTCGACGGTCAAGGTTTTGTAGCTCTCTATCCGAAAAGCTGGTCAAGCTGGCGGAGAAGAAGCCGGCCTGCAAACATAGCGAAAGCTTTCAGAGCTTGGGAGGTGATGGTAATTCAGGGCCACTGACAAAGATAAGCACCCCCTTCATATCACTCTTTCAGCTCTCGACAAGACCGTTGTCGTATTTTTCAGCCTCAGCCACGTAAACTGCCCACAGGTTTGTCGCCGGCGCCGCGGCATCCAGGTTGTTAACTGAAGGTCCCTTAATCAGAAGAAGAGGACGCAGGCTGGCCGTACCTCTCGATTCAAACCACTCCACTCCAGGTTCTTCATCCATGATTCAGAAAAGGGGTTACCCTGACTGGGCGTGCACAAAGATGGAAAATGAGCGCCCAACAAGCGCCGATGGGGCACGTGCCACATCACAAATGTCGTCATTGACGTCAGTCAATGATGCCGTTTCTCTCTTCAAGTTTTCGTCGCAAGGCTCAAGCTGCCAGTCGCCGTCGCCGGTCGGATGTACCGCTGCCCTAGTATGCTACCACGCAATGGAAGTGCTTATTCGGGAGTTCTTGTGTTGCTGTTGAGTCCTCAACGGATCCTCACATGCGCAGTGAACCCGACGAGGTGGGCAGTGAAGCGAAGTTGGGCAGATTCAAGTGAACAGCAGCAAATTTGTGGAAGGAAATCACATTCTTGCTAACAGAAATACGTCGCCGATGAAGATGGGAGCATCAAACAGAACATCGAGACGCAGAAATGAAAGGCGAACCTGTACGAGACCGGCTTTGCCTTCCCAGGCTCCTGACGATTCATCTAGTTATACATCAGTCTCGCTTCAAAATTACCGATGGATATGTTTGACTCCTCCTACGAAAAGACTCATCATATCGGCATTATCTTTCCTTCTCGAGCCCCTCCAACATAATCTGTGCAACTTTTCAGTAAAACTGCGTTCAATAGCAAAAGCACGCACCGCAAAGCGCCCACGCCACAACAACGGCACCCGCGCATCCCCCGTGATCTTCCTCGCTGCATCCTTAAACTCGGCCAGCCGCTCACGACTATGCATATGGCTACCCCACTGCCCATATGCCATCTCCTCGTCGCAATGCAACACCGCCGCCCACAACGTTTCCCACATCCCGCGATTCACTGGATCTTCAAGCGCACGCAACAGCTGTGGCCCCTGGTGGAAGAGAAGGGGCATCACCCCGACGCCTGGCGCATCCGAGCCGAGGAGCCCATCCGCATCCAGGCGCCCGACAAGCGACCAGAAGCGTAACTGTCCTTCATGCTTCCGTGCGTATTCCGCGAGGTCAGCCTGGAAAGATCCCGCCTTCGACGTATTCAGGGTCCTGCTCCAACGCAAAGGTAACATCGTTATGCTTGTACCCCCGGGGGCACGGGGATGTAGCTGCGTCAAACGGGTCCGTCTCAGTATGGAAGCAAAAAGAAAAGAAAAATAGGACTAAAACTTACTGCGCCAATTGCCGCAACGTCGGGGAAACGAAGGCATTCATAAACGAATGCACACCGTCCGTGTCGTCTCGCATGAGACCCTCCGCCTTCAAGAGTCCAAACAGCTCCGCAATGAGCGCAATATGTTCCCCCGCTTTGCTGTACAGACGCGCCGCGCTCAGCAGCTCAGCGCATGCGCAGTAGTAAAAAACCGGTGGATTCCGAATTCGGAGGTTTTCTGGTGTAACAAAGAGCGGAAGCAGCTGCTGCGCGGTTGTCTCCTGCGAGAGCTGGCAGGTGACGAGGTTCGCTATACAGTTGGTGAGTTCGGCTTCCCATGGTTCTGGCCCATCTTCGAGCTCGGGGGGTACTTGAAGGTCGGGAGCAGACATGAATGCAGGGTGAGAGTTGCAGGGACACGGATGGACGTAGAAGTTAGAGGTGTGTAGCGACGTGCACAGCCGGTCCCGCTAGTTCTGAATACACGGCCTGATCAAATCAACTCGAGTCCGGAACGAGGTAGTCACCGGCTATGCATTTCATGAACGTTGACTTTCCGCGCCAATTCCACTGAGGATCGACTTGCGAAGACACTCCGATGAACGTAAAAGGTATAGGTTTGTAGCGACATACGAAGCGGACTCGCGTGCTAGCAGCTAGTTCTGAATGTACAGGCCGATCAAAATTTAGCAGAACTTATCGTGCAAAGCTTACCGTCGTGTCAGACCCCCCAATCATCATCACAGACGTTTGCGCAACAATATCCTCCGGACGCAAAGATTTATTTGTCTGAGCATCAGGTCTCATTATGGTGCAGGTCACCTAGTCACCGCATGCTAATGTTTGAAATTTGCGGCTTCAAATTTGATTCGATTTCTTATCCCTCTTACAAATGTGCTCCGTTTCAATGTCCAAGAAGATCTGTAAGAGGGATTTTCATGTACTGCAAAACTGAGTGAGCAAAAAAAAAGTTGCCTGTTGATTTGGCCACATGCACGTATTATATTGAACAAACCTCTGTCAGAGCCGTAAATAGGTGCAAAATGATGCTATAGATTTCTATTCATCCACCGGCCTCTCGGGGGCGCGACGGTGAGATCTGTCAAAGTCCATAATACATTCAAAAGTATGCCTAAAATTCCTCCAGAGGTGCATTTAATTCAAAAAAAAATTCTCCGGCCGATTTGGCCACTAAATTTTGGTAGCGGTGACTAGGTGACCTGCACCATAGACACATTGATCAACGACTTTACCATCCAGACAAAGCGCAAGACTCGAGTCCGGACCGAGGTAGAGTCATCAGCTATCTATCTCATGGCCTGACTTTCCACTCCAACACCACTGAGGATCGACTCGCACACTGATAACCAGATGCCCTTCAGACCCACATCAAATGATGCGCCTCGGCAGCTGCCGACCTTAATTTGTGATTACGGTTCAAGTTCGTGATTCAAGTTAGAGAGTGCAGGATTTAATTTGCAACCGGCCGAATGAGTAGCTGAGTGAATTAATTATCTACGGGAAAAACGGAGTGGCGTCTTCGTAAGTGAGTTCTTAAGGGGGTCGTGGGGGTTGGTAGTCTGGGTTTAGGACCAACGCGGGATAATGACAAACTTCCGGCAGGACCAGGGTGGACTGATCACTATCCACTTTCACAAGCCTTCACTTTTGATGTATTATGCCCTCTCCGCCGATCAAAGGGGAGATGGAAGAGTGTTTCGCATGCGCCTGTAGTCACGCACTGCGTTCAGACACCCCGTAGACAGACCTCGGGCTACTTTGGTCTACCTTGGTCTACCCTCTGTCTACCAGGATGGACGTATGTGTACCACGGCATGTAGAAACATGTTGGTCTACCTCAGTCTACCCCTGTCTACCTCTGGCTAACTAAGGTGGAGAGCCTTTTGCTACCTTTGGCTACCTCCGTCTACCTTGGTCTCTTGTGGTACACTCACCCTGTCCAAACTTACACTGCCTACCTCGGTCTACCTCAGCTCAGGTCCATCTACCCTCATCTACAGGGTAGACACACAGTAGACTTGGGTGAACTGGGTATGTGTATTCAACATAGACTTAGGTAGCCAGACAGGTCAGTCTACCTTGTGTCTACCTGGGTAGACACACCCTCTGTCTACGGGGGTCTGAACGCAGTGACGGGTGGATACCAGCAACCGAGTTCTTCATTATCTAGGAAGGGTTCGACGATTGCAACCAAGTGGGAATCTGGCCGAAATCATCATAAACTAGAACCAAATGTAATGGCTTGGGGCTAAATTTGGCTGCCCTGCATCGTAGTTTGCTGTTGGCGGTCTCCCATCGCGGGGGCAGATTCTAGGTTCACTATTTTCGGCTGCGAAATCGCCGACATGCGGCGACCCAGAGTTTGGCTGTACAAAGACGGGATGATATGAGGGAAGCAGTCTGTGTTACCCGGGGAGGGTTTGCACATATAAAAGCTACTCATGTTGGCAAGATGTCTTCATTCTTTTTATTTTTCTTTTGCATTTTTGCAGCTTTCATTACCGCTCGTTCGTTTTATCCCTTGCATGCGAATGTCTGACCCTCATATATTTTAGGGTCGGTCCTCTTTCATCTACTTTCTAATTCACCTCGCTGGCGCCACCCCCCACTTTTAATAATTTTCACATAATGAACCGACGCCTTTTCGCCATGTTGTTGCTCCTCTTTGCCCTCGCTGTCGTCGCGGCCCCCGTGAATTTCGGCGAAGACGTGTGCTTTCGTGTTTACCCGCGCAATCAAAGCCATTTACATCGAACCGCGCAGATTCTCGAAGGCCGGGCAAAGAAAGCAGCAGCAAAAGCCAAACCTGTGGCAAAGTCGAAGCCGATCGCGAAGGTTCGCACCGCTCATCACTGACTACCCTGCTATTCCTCATGAATTTGCAGCCCGTCGCAAAGTCCAAGCCAGTTGCCAAGTCCGTCGCGGCGAAGGCTAGTTGAATCTCTTCTATGTTAAAGATTTTCCGAAATTGCTTGGATTTTGATTCAGAAGCCGGTGGTGCGCACGTTTCCTTTCAATGAACTATCTTTTTCTTGCTCACGTAGAAAAGGCTAAGCCCAAGCCTGTCGCAGCGAAGGTTAGTCGAATTCTCCTCTATGTTTTAGATTGGCTGGATTTTGATTCAGAAGCCCATGGTGCGCGCGCTTCTTTTAAATGGACCGACTCTTGCTCAGGCAGAACAGGTGAGGCCCAAGCCAGTTGCTAAGCCAGTCGCAGCGAAGGTCAGTTGGAATTCTCCTCTGTCTTCCCGATTTTCTGAAATTGGTTGGACTTTGATTCAGAAGCCCGTGGTGCGCACGTTTCCTTTCAATGGGCCAACTCTGGCTCATGCAGAGCAGGCTAAGCCCAGGCCAGTTGCGGCGAAGGTCAGTCTGAATTCTCTCCTATGTTCCCGATTTTCTGAGATTGTCTGGATTTTGATTCAGAAGCCGGTCGTACGTTCATTTCTTTTTGATGTATTGGCCTCCGCTCACATTACGGGAATTTTATTCAGAAGCCCGTAGCTAAGCCAGTCGCAAAACCTGTCGCTGCTCCCAAGAAAGCAGTACCGGCGGCCTCCTGCCCCCTTCCAGCGCGTATGCCCGCCGTCCGCCGGTTCCTGGAGTTCATCGGTCTGGCGCGGTCTACCAACAACCCTGCATGCCCGACCACAGAACCTGCATCAACTCCATCTACATCGACTACCAGTACCTCCTCCAAAGAGAGAGACCAAGGCAAACTTTCCAAAGCGCAACGCAAGAAATTGAAGAACGCTGTGAGTCGACCGCTTCCCATCCCGCTTGTGCCGCACTGAAATCCCGCCAGGGCAAATCCGGACAGGCGGCGCCTCCTACCAACCCGCAGCCCGCATCGGCATCGGCATCGGCATCGGCCCCGGCAACACCGCCGGCCCCGGCGCCACCTGCGAAACGCGTGAGTCGGTCGGTCCCAGCTTCCTTGCGATACATGAATCAAAGTCCCTTCGCAGCCCGTCGGCAAGGTCGCAAATCCACCGACCAAGAGCGTTAAATGCCTCGACAGAAAACAACATAGTAAAGATCAAGGTCGAGCTCGCGGATATTAACAAGGCTGTGGGAGCTCGCGCAGGCAGGCCCGCCCCAGGATTCCGTGATCGGTGGACGAATCAAACTTTTCCCGCATCGATTCCTCAATACCGAGGTACATACTTCCTACCTCTCTGTGTGGTTAGGATCCGACGCCGCGGATGCAGGCAGTGAAAATCGCGGCCGTATGCCAGGGTAGACGCCCGAGGAACATGCCGTGGGGGAAAACATGAACGCATTCAGAAACAATGTAAACATCATTCCTCGCTAACCCGTTCCGCGTCGTAATCACGACACCGGACGCCAATGGAGACACCACATTCTGTGGTGTGGTATGTCACCTCAAGTTTGTTTTTCTGGATGAGCTTGATCTGACTCTGCTGTTGATAGATGACTCACGGGGCAACTGGTAATGGCGACTTCGTGCAGGATATGTGCCAGTAGGTGTAGAGTGGCGAGTGCGAGCATGGCGAGATATTAGATAGTGCAGCATGTACAATCTCTGTCCTATTGCCTGCATAACTGATCGATCAAGTCGTACTTCAACAAAGTCACGGTGTTGCCTAGGGTATTTCTAAGGTGGACAAAACTGTTTGTTATGATGACAAAGGTTAGATAAAGGAAGGAGAAACCGTTGGTCGAGGATTGAACGAGCGGTAGTAAATCAAGGTCACGGAATTTTGGCGAACAGCGGCCTACTAAACCGGTGATTTTTGAGTGGGAGGATAGGTATGTGGTCACAGCAGTACGAGGTGAACCGAAGACATAGATTGCAGCCGTTTCGGCGAAAAAAGCGTATACGCATCTCGCGCAGCCCAACACAGGGGCATGAACGGCGGAAGGACGTTGAGATTGATGTTAAATTGCGCCAGTTAGGTCACCACAAACCACCGCAAGCCCGCCACTCCTAGCTTTGACCCGCCCTGCGTCTTGGTAGCCCCCTCGAGAGACCGACTGAGGCCCGATTTTGAAACACTTGGGTGCGAAGTGGGAATTATGTCACCGCGGGCTATGTCGGGCTTGTGTGTTTGAGTAAGAGCCGCAAAAATCCCTATGCCAGTTTTGCCCGGCGCCTTCGTGAAATTGCGCAAAACAATCTTATCACGCTCAAGTATCAGCTTCATCGGGAGCTTGATTTATCAGATTGTCAAGAGGAGGAGAGCCGTGGCCGCACTCTCACATCTTGTGAGTTAATTCAGTCTGCATAACACCCCAGTCTAAGCTGTCCTGTCAGACCCTGACATAGTATGTGTTCTTCGTCCACATGTTCATGCACCTCTTACACCCCCTGTTTCTGAAAGCCGTCAAGAATTATCTGCTCCGTCCCTTCGAGGGCTCGGAGGAACGCGGTGCGTGGATCTATTTCTGACTAAGTTTCCCACTGGGGCAAGATTTCGTTCACCAACGGCGGCGATAAAATCCGCGCAGCAGAACTTGTGGCCTCATCGGAGCAGAACATGATGCGGGACGCGTCATTTATTAAGGTCCGGGCCCCCCACCCCACCCGTTTTTCCATCTCACAGATCAAATAACTGGTACTCGCATACAGTTTGATGTGAACCGCAACCACTGCCATCAACCGGTCCTCCTCCGACGGCAGGCCGCGCATATGGACAGCTTCTACGCATCATCGAGTTTTTCGCAGACCTACCCTCTAGTCAAGATGAACGTGGCCGTGTTGTTGAACAAGCCTGGCGAAAAGTAAGTGTCTCGGTTTTCCATACTATCAAGACAACAATTTTGCCCCAATCGAGGCAATTGATGTTGATGATATCAGCTGTCTGGTTGCGCGTACTTGTTCCAGACCACGGGCCCGGACCACGTCGATGGGCACTCTCTGAGCACCAGGATGCCATGGGCGTAACGGAAAGAGCAGCCAGAGGTGGACAGTGTATTTTTGTATAATTCAGCAACTTCGGAATTGGACAGTCTCATCATGAAAAGAACTAATTTTCATGTATTCTAGTCAACCTACGAAAAGCACTTGAATCGGGTCCCTGAAACACAAAGTATTTGAATCTCATTTCAGGTTGATTGATCTTGGCTCTGGAAATTCAGGGAGCCGGTCCCGGAATTCCAGACCCCAGTGCGAGTCAAGGCCGCAGTTACCTTGAGTTCATATTGGCGCAGATGCTTGATGTTGAAGCAGAACGAAACTTACAGTCACAACGAGATGAGGGTTAGAGGCAAGATATATTTCATAGGTACAGAATTCACAAACTTAAATACTACGAGGCGGACAGCCTTGGTGAGTCAAGGTAGAGTCATAGGAATATTCTACCGCATTCTACAAGGCTACTGATTATTCTACAGAGTGCTACGATGCACAGGTTTACACTGGCGGGTTGCCCGAGATGCCCGATGGCACTTACTCCAATAGTTCAACATTTCATCCATGATTCAGGAAAGGAGCTACCCTGACCGGGCGTGCACAAAGATGGAGGTGGAAGTAAAAATGAGCGCCCAACAAGCGATGGGAGCACGTGGCACATCACAAATGTCGTCATTGACGTCAACGCGTCAATGATGCCGTTTCTCTTTTCGTCGCAAGCTGCCAGTCCGCCGTCGCCGGATGTACCGCTGTCATTCGTTGCCCGCTTATTTTACCAATCGTTGCTCAAGCACGTGGAACACTACCGACGGTTCCGTGCTCTTGATGAGTCCTCGAATCTCGATAACAGTGACTCAGTCCGACGTGGGCTCAACGAGCGTGGAGCATTCGCTGTCCAAGGCAAGCTTGCCCCCAAACTCAGAAAATGCGCTGCGGAAACGCGAAAGGTCCAAAAGATTACGTTTGTTCAGGGTACTTCACGGTGAGCGTTTGTCCTGCGACTCGGAATTCACGCACAGTTACGATATCTCTTGTACGAATTACTCGGGCCAGTGCAACGGGATCACGTTCAAACGTCTGGTCTTGATCAGTATTCGTGAAATTATCACCCAGACGGCGCGTCGTTCTTTCCGTACCGTGTTCAAATTACTCATCCGCAACTACCTACTTCACACTGCTCAGTCATATTCTCCCTATTTTGGAGCGCAATGCTACGTCGACGTCCGGCTCGCACTTTGGCATGTGTTAGAAAATGCGAATGCTAATTCGTGATCCCGGCTGCCGCCCATTGATATCTCAAATGTATGTGTACTTTTTTTTTGTTCCCGTCCATAAACCTTGTGGCTTGTTGTGCTTTTGATCTTGATCCACGATCCTTTCGCCTTGCCTTCTTTCTGAGCTTCGGCGGCATTCAAAAACGCCGCCAGTCATGTTCCATGTGGGTTCCGGCGTGCTCATTCACCCACAGGCTCGCGGGACACCGCCGGGAATAATTGGACAACTGTGAGATGATCTCGTGTTGAGTACTGATTCATCGTTTCAACAGAATGGCGGCATAGAGACAGCAAGTCCTCTTCGTTCAGTCAATTCGAATATCACATATCTTGGTTCAGTTACAACGGGAATCCCGGTGTCTAGTCGCACGGTACCGTACGCGTAGTCTGTCTCATTTTATTTTGTCAGCGTGTGCTTCCACTGCGCCGACAGGTCTTTCCTTTTGTGTAGCGGGTACCAAGTGATTCCCGATTTCTCGATGACTGGCAAATCTTAGGAAAAGCCACGATGCACGTAATATCTCGGGAGGTCCGTGATGGGGGCGGTGTCCGCCCACAGTATAAGAAGCGCTCAGGGAGAATCACTAAGGCATCAAGATCCTCGCCCATCCTCGCCCATACCAGCCCACAAGTATCGGTAGCTCTGGAGAACATGTCGGGCCACTCCAAAATTCAACATCTGCTGTGGGTTCCGATTCCAGCGTATGGTGAGAAAAGTCCATAATTGCAACCCCGTAAACTTATGGGAATTGGCAGGTCACATACGACCGCTCTGTGCTCTAGCTGGCAGACTCGCAGCGAAGAGCAACATCGTCATCACAATCCTTATGCCCCCAAATTGGTTAAAGTCAGCGCAGTCCGATATCGTGGCGCAATTCCCGGCGGGGCACGAGGCTCTGGGACGTATCAGGTGTGCCCGATCTCTTCGCTCGAAATCCGTCTAGGGCTAAACATTGGAGAAAGGGTTGTCTCGCTGTTTGATGCCGCAGACCTCGATACATTCGCGCTTATGCCTAAAGCAATTGAGCACTACCCGGCCGCGTACGAAAATTTATACCGCGGTGGCCCCATTAAATGCGCGACTACGGGCACAGAGTTCGCTGCAGTCCCGCCTCCCGCCGCTCTCATCCTAGATGTGTTCGCTCTTCCCCAGCTCCATGCAACGCGGGGCCGTGAGCGGGAACACGGTACCTATCTTCATGTTTATCGCTGGAAAACGCTAGGCGCTCTTATTCGCATGTTTGGGCCCGGAGTCGATGGGTGGACAAGGCGACCTTTGGCCGAAGATTGATGCCGAGGCGTTGCGACTGGGAAAGACGGCGGACGAAATTGGAGATCAGGTTCGTTATTTTGCTTTGTGCGCCTTCATATTTGTTAAGAAGTAGATCTTCATGCATACGATGGTACCGTCCTCCAAATTCCGGGGATACCGGCTATGTACGACTACGAGACCATCCCCCAGGTACGTTCATGCGTCATTTAGCCTGGAAACTCAATCTCACCCAGACGGCAGGTAACGCTCGCTGCAACCCATCGCAGCACTCCACCGATCAGCCCACGAGTACGTGGCGTATTACCCTCATATCCCAGCTTACCAAACTTTCGGTAGTATGTTAACGGCGTGCGACGGAATATTCCTCAACACAGCATCGGCCTACGACGGGAAGACTCTTGTTGCTTTTGAGGCTTGGGTCCGAGAATCCCTGCACAAGCCTATGTATGCTGTCGGGCCTCTACTTCCGCCTGGATACGGTGTGCAACAGATCCCGACGTCGAATAAGCCGGTGGATGTGGAAATAAGATCATTCCTCGATTCTATGAAATCCCGATATGGCGAGAAGTCGGTACTTTTCGTGGCGTGCTTTCCTATTTCATTTGCACCGGCCATCGATTCTGTAATCAATAGATATCCTTCGGGTCTGTGTTCTGGCCTAAACTCGCCCACCAAATAGAGGATCTGGTTGATGCATTGATTGAAAAGCAATTTCCCTTCGTGAGCGTTCATCCAAACCATTGGTGGTTTTGTTCAATGTGTTTGCAGATTTTATGCAATGCTTCCCCTGTTGCGATTGTGCCGGACGAATTGGTGACGAAGATCAACGCCTCAGGTATTGGTAAGGCAGCGGCATGGGCCCCACAGCAATACATCATGACCCACCCGGTACGTATTTCCAATCTCCCCAAAGTAAAATACGTGCCAATTACTTTATATTCCTTGAACACAGGCGACAGGTTGGTTTTGACCCATTGCGGCCATGGTGGTGTCTTTGAGGGCCCTCAACAACAGGAGTTCCTATGTACGATAATCCTCGTGTCTCAAAATTCAGAATTCTAAACCTTCCAACAGGATATGCTGGCCCTTCCAGGCGGATCAGCCTATTGCGGCCGTTCATCTCTCGCAGAACCTGAACGTCGCGTTCCATCTCATGGAAGTACGCACAGGCAAGGGGCTACAGCCGTTGCATAGTGGATACGCGCCGCAAGGCACGCGCGCGGCAATGCAGGTTGAATTTCGAGAGGTCATCGATCAGTGCCGCAGCGAGGTGGGGCAAGAAAAAACGTCGTAATGCGCAGAGGATACAGGGAGAACTTGCCGACGCTTGGAAGGCTGATGGTGCGGCATCGCTTGCCATAGAAGATTTTTTCGCCAGCTACTTTCCCTCTCGTTGATATGAGCAGTCAGATACGGATTTCAAAGTGGTGCTCAATCACTCTAACAAGATAGCCAGGAGTTACAGAGACTAGACAAATATAATAAATTGTTCTCAATCGGATAAATGGAATCGGTTTGCAACGAACAACGAGTGGGTGCTGGCAGGCAAAGGCAAGCCGCTTGGCCGCGCTGCGTCTGCACAAACAAGTATCGGGGTAAGGACCGAGAACTGGTCGAAGAATTTAACATTCCCTTCTAACAGGGGACTCGGATTCAAATGAATGAGCGCAGGGTGAGAAAGGGGAGATAAACCTCGAATTCGGCACTCTCGGCCTTCGTCGGGTATTGGTTTCGGGTCGTCGGGAATATAATCCCCATCGTGGCTTCCCTTTCCTGTTTACCTCATGCCGACTCTTTCCCCGAGCTCGCACTTCCACCTGCCCCCCCTAATTCCGACGAGTAATAACAATTTTAGTGGGAGTGGGACTCGTCCAGTCCCACTCCAGCACTTAGAAAGTGGGACTCGCTCCCATTAATGGGACTCAACCCTGCTAACTTGCTGCTAACTTACGGAGTGCGACTGATGGCGATGCATCGGCAGTGCGACTGATGCACTGATGCGCAATCAATCCCCGCTCATCGCCGACGACTTGATATTGATCCGTATCTCGGCGCTTTTCGTCCCATCAGCAACACCACTGCTCAGCACGCCATCTTGATCGATTTCATTAATAGCTGAACATGCTGCATGAATATCAACCGCACTACGCCATGCCAGGGTCTTTCTGAGTCCCATTATGGTCAAGATTAATACCAAGATGCCAAAATTCATCTCCAAGGCCATGTGCTCAGGAGCCCTGTATCGGATTCCGTCGTGGCGCTAAGACTACGAAACTCAGCATGGCCAGTGAAGATGGTCATTCCACTCCCTGGATGATACTGATATGAATTTATCGATTTTATTGTTGCCTCATTGCAGCGCACTGTGCCGACCGGCCATTTTACGCAACGGCAACATGTTGGATTTTTTTGGGAGACGGAAAGCCTCAGTGGCAAAACTGGCAATTCATTTGCGTTCAGATTACTGCCTCGGTGCTGATTACAACTCATCTTGTGTGCACGCCCCATTTTGACCCTGTACAGGTGTTCGCTATCAGACGCTCTGGGGCAATTTTCACAATTTGGTTTCAATCTGAGTTTCCTTTTGCAACTAATTGCCTCAAGGGTAAAGTGCGGAGCTGCAACACCAGAATGCGCAAGGCTTCGATTCGAAACGACCAGTTAACTAGCTACGACTCGCTTCAAGGCGGAGCGCGATGCTGGAATCGAAGAGAACAAGGAATCCGTGCAGCGGCAGAAGCTTTTCGAGGCCGAAATTAAATCTTACAGCACCAAATGCTGATTGGCAAACACCGCTCTGATTTGAAGGAGGCAGTGAATTCGTTGCGCACCGAGACTGAGGAGGAGAAGGCCGCACGGGATTGGGCTCTGCGCACCGAAATTGACTCCCAACTCTCGGAACTTCGAAAGGGACCACTGGCCGGTATCCGCATCAATGGCCGACGACCGACCGAGCGCCCTCTCGAGGACGAACCAGATCTTGGTGAGTTTAGAGGCTCTCTCCCTGGGGTATTGGCAGTAGCTGATTGAAGCCCAGAAATTGAACGTAGCCAAGCTTCGACTGCAACCCAGGATGTGTCTGACCCCGGGAATGGTACGTCTGGGATTCTTTATATAATGCAATGCTGCAATATCCGTCAATTTTAGGTCTTCATCTTGACGCTACATCAACTTCCCTGAGAATGTTGAATGAACTCGAGAGTAAGTTCAATCTAGCTGGCCCTTGTTCACCGTTCAATACCAAACCAAAATCAGATTCAACTCCCTCAACCTATTGGCCAGACAATGGGTTCAACTTGAGCACACACTCCACAGGCTCTAATAGCTCGAATTGACTACCTTCAAAAGCTTCTTAAGCATCTGCCGCTTTCTCTTCCTCTTGAGCGCGAAGATTCGCCATACCGATTCTATCTGCTTCAAGATTCATTAGGTATTACGATGAATGCGCATCCGACATTGGCTACTGCCACCGTGGTTGTTACTCAGGTGAAGGAAGGTGACAGGCTGGTTGCCAATGATGATTGGGAGGATGTTTGGGCTTACACAGATGAGGGACATCGTTGGGACGAATTTGCAGAGGATTGAAGCTGATGAACAGAAGCTCCGGGTGGCACCAAGAATATTCAAACTTAATGTGGTTTTTTATTATATAGAAACCTTTTTTTTTTTGACGTGTTGGAAGTAACGGTATTGGCCGTGAAACAGTGGCGCCGTCACCCGTTACACCCCAGCAAAACTGAAACGAAACGATTGCGCCCGTTATGCGTTACGTTTCAGTCATACAGACAGGTACAGTATCATGCTCATGCTAATAGCCGGGCTTTTCCGATCTTGGTACACAGATATTTGACTCCCGTTTGAAACAGCTGGAATCCCAGACCATTTCCTGCCTCGTGGGTAACTTTCCAACGCGATATCGACCTCTTGGCGCTGTTCAACCACCTGGGGACCGCGGATAGCCTGCACATACATTCAGGCCTCTAACACAGTAATAAACGATCGAGACTCACGGTAGGAATTGAATGAACTCCACTCATATCTTCGCGCAGCTTCGTACGAAAGTTCAATGTCTGTGCCCCCCATGTCAATCTGGAAATGGGCTGAGAAGTCAATGTTCTTACAGCTAACAGCGTGTTGGTATACATCCGTCCGGAAACTATTCAATGCATGTCCATAATTCATCAATATTTCATGATCATAGGTACCACTCGACTCACGCAATGCGAAGACGAAGTGGAAGTTGGTATTTGGAAGGACTGTGAAGGTGATCACATCCACCATCTATACCGGTATGCGAGGTTTAATCGATCAAATCGCTGTAAAAGATGTAAGCCCTACGGAGTTGATGGTGCCTAAAATGGCGTGGTGAGTAATAGATTGAGTTCAAGGAGGAAGATAAAACATACTGAAGGAAAGCCGTTTCGAATTGACTGAATGGTTAATCTCGTAATAACTGCAGTTTCCAAGGGTCGATTCTCGTCGATATCTGAAAGGAGAGAATGAAGGGACGGACCATTATCGGTCTCTGCAGCGAGTCTGGTGTCAGCCATCCCGACGTGATTTGTAGAATTGAGGACGTACTCAAGAATCCGGTGCGACTTCTGCGCAGGTATATGAACAGTAGTGTCCTGAGATTGTTCCAGTGATATCAACAACGGGAAATAGTGGATGCGTGGACAAAATGTACGTTAGGGATAAATACAAACCACAGAGAGTGCCACTACAATGGCCACAATATATTTAAATAAGCGCGGAAGTCACCAAACGGTCACTTACGCCAGGCGTCCCCAAAGGGTATAAGAGCCGCAAAGGTCTGCAGAGGAAGCCATACGTTCAGAGCACATCGGACGACACATGAAAAGGCATTCCACCTTGATACTGCATTGAGATAATAGGCAAGTGGACGACGCTGAACAAAATGATGTGGAAACCTACTGTGGCAGCTTGCAGCGCACGTATCGCGGATGTGACCGCCATGACGCCAGATGTAAAAGAGAGTGCGGAGAGAACCCCGAAGATCAGCCATGACTTACTCCAGTCGTTTGACCCTCCATGCCAGGAAATTTGGATAGGAACCGATGTGCTGTAGCCCACAAGAGAACTGGTCAGATCTGAAGAAAGAGGGACCCAATGAAGCGGACTCGCCATGCGGAGAAAATGGGAGTTGTTGGACTAAGCGCAATTGTACTCATTAGCCCCGACATCCCTCAAAGACTGAGGACCCTACTAAGGCCATGGTGCTGTCCCCAGGAAGGCTGCATCGCCGAAATGGGCTATGCAGTATTCCCAGACCAGCAAGATCCACTGCGCAAGAGTGAAGCGTGTCAAGTAACAACGCCCAAGAAACTAGGCATCTTCGGTAGGAATTAGGCGAGCTGGAAAGTTTTAGAGACAGCCTGAGCACCTACTTGATGAACCAAGAATCTTTCTTGTACCCCCGAGCTTGTGTAGTACGTGATGGCCTGTGTAAAGACAATCCCATACATGAATGCGTTGACTATGCATTTGTTGTGTTCTCAGTACGGATGAGCCCTAAATGGGAAACGCACTGATTACGCCCAAGGATCACTGGACCCAGAATGAGGTTAATTCCTGGATTTGGGAGGGCCATATTGGTTTGTTAAAGGATAGACGGGTGGGAACTGGAAGTGACGGCCGAGGGATGGGATCGAGGACGCTTATGCGCGTCGGGTACCCGCGAGTGTGCGGGGGCTAAATTAATGTCTTATTAGCTCTTCGTTCGAACCGTTGATGTGGGCAAAACGAAGAGCGTCGAGTGGGACACGTAGATTATATGTAACAATAAAATTCTAGCTGTCGTGTCGCGTAGCGTATGCGCTAGCGAGGCTCCGCGCCGACTTGGTCCGAACTCCCACCTTACATGATTATGTTGCGGATGCCGGAAAGGTGATTAAGATCTGGGTTTTGCCGGGGAAATGTGAGTGAATTTATAGAAAAACGGTCTCCTCCCTGATCACCACTAGTATATTGACTTCTTGTCGTGGACGCCGTTTCGAATCACTGACCAAAAAATGGACGACGGGTGAGGAGCGCGTGTTGGAATTCAGATCATGAAAGTCCAAAATAAGCCGTGAACCCGTTGCAAACACGTAGGGAATTACAACATCTACAAGCCCCATACGACTAAGAACTATTTAATGAATTGGCGGACACAGCTGGAAAGATCAGGAACAAGAACAGGAACAGTGCACCTGGCAACAAAGTACGCCGCAGGGTACATTCAACAAGGCAGTGCACGCACATAGCACTCAAACCCAGAACAGTAACTCCGACCAGCGCGATCGTCCCTGCCAGTGGGCATCAGCTATCATTGAAGACCCCAGTCCTTCGCGGGTTTGGGCTAGTAGTCGATTTCGAGATTTGGGCTTCTGGGGGGGGGGGTAACTAGACCTTCTGTCATACACGCAGTGGTGTTATACCGCTTCGCTGGTTATCGGCTCTTGGTTTACTAACTCAGTGTTTTTCAACAAGTTTCAACCAAAACTTTCTATAAAACTCTGGTGTTCATAGACCATCTAACTTGAGCCTGAGATTTGCGGGGCGGAAAAGTCGCAGACCGGCCACCAACATCAGACCGGACCCCCATTCGGGTCTTATGTATACATTCTCCATTCTCATTGGACTCTCGGACGCGCCTCATCTTTTGCACTCCACGAGATGTGAAAGAATAGGCAACAGCCAACGTCAGGTAAGATTGAAAGCAGATATACAATGGAGAGAGCGTCCCAGAATATCTTTGGTATCGATGATCGACAGACCAGATATCTGGTCCTCTTCTGGATCGTCCTTTCGAGTCCATCACGCTCGCTACGGGAACTATCCGTACAGGCTGATGGCGTCAAATTAAAGCGGGAGAGATATTAGTCAAGCTCAGTTTGGGTAGGTAGGTAGGTATGCAAGTCAGATTAAATATGGTATGGAAACGACGTCAACCGATAAACTCGTGGGTCGCCCCATTCGTACCGTGTCCAAGGTAGGACCGCCACTTCTGCCCACCTCCAAGTCGCTAGGCGGTGTGATGGTGCTCTCACGCCCTCGCATGCATTCCGGTCGTGCATAGTCGTTATCGAGAGCTTCAGCGTCGTCCGAACGGGATCGCATGTGGCGTTATTTCAACAATGGTGGAAAGGCAGTCGATGGGGCGGCAAAACTGTGTTTTCTGTCTCAGCGTCGGGGTGACGCAAGGCGTATAACGCGCGGATGAATGACTGGATGATGTGGAAGTGATATCAGTGAGCGGCGGTGTGGGATTGCGCAAGCAAGTAAAGACGATGGCGGGGCACGGTAAAACAAAACATAATTAAATACGGAAGCGGGGAAAGGAGGAAGTGCGAAGGACAGAAAGGGACGCACTGGATCGGTGGCAGCAAGCAGGCCATAGATGAGCGGGCGGCCGCACAGCTAGCCATGGCTGTGCAGTTGGCAGTGGGTCAATGTAATGTCAAAGCTCATTAAAGCGTACATACCAACAAGCATCAATTCACTGTCCTGTGCGTATCGACGATATCAATGGTGGATCTGAGGTCTATTTGAGGTTAAACGGAAGGGCAGACATACGAGTTTCGATTCGAGGGCCTCCATTTTGTACTCGCGGGACTCGTACAAGTCTACCACGCCGGCAGTGACGCTAAGCAGACACGATACAAGGGGGTAAAGGCCTGTGAACACATTTCTTGGCCCTCTCAATTCCTTTTAATTTTGTTCTTTTGGTTGGCTCACCAATGCGCAGGATGATATTTCGGAACTTTAGGATTGTTGTGCCGGCCCCCTCGGAGGAATAAGTGGCCCCAGTGGGTGCAGGAGCGACGTAGCAGGTGGAACTGTCATTGTACGGTCGGCTACATGCATAACATGCGGGTAATGACAGTCTCACCTCATGCGTAACCAGGTACCCGATAATGATTAGGAAAGCGACGACTTCCCCTCCCGCCATTATGATCATCCAGGAGGTCTGTGTGCCCACGAGCCAGCGAAAGCGAACCTCCGAGTCCGCGCTGCTGTACCAACAGGTCTGACTGACCGGGGTCCAATCTGCATAAAACGGAGGTGAGAAGTTATACGCATACTTTGGTGGGAATTAGAACATGCCCGAGATTGCCGGAGGCGTAGGTGGACGTTGCAGATGAGGCAAAATGAGAATGGTCCCGGCAACGTAGTATTTTTCCATTGCTTGACCGCTGATCTTGTACACGACCACCAGTCTAGCAATGTTTCAGAGCTAAAAATTATTGAGCATCGATGGGCCTCACGGGACGTTGAGCGCCATGCAGAAGAAGATGCACGAGGAGAACATAAAGCTTAACTGTTGGCGAACAACTTGAATTGCTGAAATGTACATGGGTGAAAAGACGTACATTGGCGGTAAAAGATAGGAGAGAGCATTTCCAGTCCGAGTAGCCCCCAAGGAAGGCCATGGCAAGTGAAACACCAAAGATGAGACTAGCATGGTGAGTTGTTAATTGATCGCGATGCGGAAGATTCACGCACTGCACGACCAGACTGTATTGAGCAGGCGGAAACTCACTCGGTCTAGGTATCCGTCGCGACACTATGTTTCCATGCGGCGTATCCGAAGAGAGCAAGTAGAGCTGCGGTCAGCACGAGCCCCGGGATCAATAGTCCCAAGACGAGTCGCGGGCTGATAGGAGGGTTCATCCAATAACCTGTCCACTTCGCTGATCGCCACAATACTAGATTCGCGGGTTTAGGGGACTCGGACCTGGCGCGTAGTGGGACCAACGATTGTGGCGGATGAAGAAAGATAAATACGCAAGCTGCGGATGCCATTTCTCTTGTTATACATCGGGATCGAAGGTTACAGCATATTGATTCCGGTTGCAACGGTGCCGGCAGGGTGAATTGCCCAGTCCAGTCACACTATTGATACTTTGTTTCACCTGTCTCTTCTTGGTTTCAGGTATCCCTGCCGTAATTATCCTGCATCAGGGTCCACTTCTAAATCTAGGCTGGTGCTCACTTCATCTCAGGGACTTGACCTGTCCCTGAAGTGTCCATGTCCATCTCATCCAGGATCGCGTCGACTATCTACTGGTACCATGTAAGTAGATGAACTCCACCCTACTTCTCGGATGGCCGATGGAATCAATACGGCGAATGCAGTAACTTAACGCACGGACAGAGAAGTCCATGACGGGTTGAATGAACTCACCCGCACCGCAGGGAGTCGCTTCATTCACGAAATAAGGTCGCTGTACATAAAAGTCAACCCTGAGTCACCCGTCAAGTATCTGATTCTTCACTGCAGAGGCCGACCAGATATACGAGCAGATAGGTATAGCTCACATTGCTTCTGGTGTGAAACTCTTACGGGCCTGCCAAGTTTTCTCAGTTTGTGAGCTGATCTTTCATCTCACCGCACTTGAAACTTCCTGTAAAAAAAACAGTCTCGATTCATATGGCGTGGCACCGGCTAATCGAAAAAAAGAATTGGGGCTGAATAAATCATGTCGTGCCCATCGACACTAGATGGGGAAGTTTATTATAAAGATGGATCGCTGTAATGCCTTTCCACGAGAGACTCACCTGAGCACCGGAACTCTGCCGATTTTTTTTCCCCGGCGCCACCAGTTATTGTTGAACAGTGGTCAATATTGTAAATGTTACGGAGAGGCGGCGGTTGTCAACAATGAGGGATCAAATGACTGGGATTTGCCGTAGCCTCTGTTGATGGACGCTATACCTCGTTCGGGTAAGTCGGCGTCTGTGGGCGTGGTATCCAGGTCCGAGCCAACCGATGAGATCGAGCCGACCGATCGCGCGGCGGTAGGCAGGTACCCACTCAGGAACGCCGGTTTGAGGGAGTATCCCGATGTAATACAGGCAATTTATATATACATCATCGTCCCGAGCCGAGTTCGGGCACCCAGTTCCCCGTCACGCTGTAGAACTCAGACGACCAAAACGACTAAAAGAAACAAAATAAGTAGAACACCATATGAAACACAAGCATCTCCTTCAGACAGCGTTTATTTAATCTGCACACGGGGGTGGGGTACAGTACAAACATTACATTTCCCAGACCTGAGACAAACCTGAGATCGTACATGGGGTACTTCAGTGGTCCCTCTATCTCCTCGCCGCTCCAGTTTTGTATGAGGGCGCTCAGTACATGACCCCATTTTTCGGATCTGGGTCCCCCACCAAAGCGGATGATAGCAAACAATGGGCTCATGCTCCGCGACTGCCGCCCCGAAAAGTCTGGAAATATTGATGCACACGGGTGGGATGACGAGACCCCATCCATGGATGTCAACTATGAGTGTCCACATTGCCATTGAGAAATGCAGGTCACTTTATGATTTTGGATCTAGGTTTCAACTCATATTCGGAGGAGGCACGAGGACGATGTTCTAGTGTGTGTTCAGAGGGATTAGATCGCATGAATTTGTCCAAAAGAACAAGAGGAAGCCAGGCGTCCGGAGTCGGGTGGTCAAAACCTCCCAAGAAAAAGAAGGGCCCCACCGGGAATCGAACCCAGGTCACTTGCAGTTGTTCAGATGAACCCAAAGCAAGTATCGTACCTCTGGACCATAGGGCCATGTTGAGAGGACCCATACTTATTCTTTTAGTGAATTGGATTTGGTGCAGCGTGAGGCTACAGACATGCCGTAAGATCGTCGAGTCTAGCCTCGTCGCTCATCTAGCGTCCTACTTAAACCTGTACTCCCCAAACCCCAAGTCATGCCAAAGCTCATGATGGTGCTTGCTTGTAATTAGGGTACATAGCAGCTGCGTGCGTCTGGCGTGCAACGCCGTCGTCTGGCCTGAAAGGCATGCGCTGTCAGGTAGCGCTGACCACTACCCAGTGAGCGTCGTCGTCGTCCCGCCTCGCCACTCTGTTCTACTCCCCGCCTTTATCAACTCCTCCAGCCTGCTCTTGGACCCGTCCTCATCCTGGCGCGCCGCCCGCCTCCACCCACCCAGCAAGCCACCTCCCGCCCTCCCCTCGCGTCCGCGTCCATCGCACATGCCAGCCGTCCCTTTCCCCTTCTGCCTGCTCCCCTTCCCTCCACCTTCCCTCGTGGCGACCGCGTTCTCGTGCCGGCCCCGCTGCGCCGTCTTATGTCTTCCGGCGATCCCGTCCTCAGCCCACTCCCGCTCGGCGCTGTACATCTCGCCCTGCTTCCATCTTTTCTTTTCCGCACTCGCTCTACCCGGCTGTCTCATCACAAGGCCGCCGAGACGCGCATCGGTATCGATCCGCCGCACGATGCGCGTCGGCACCGCACGGGGACGGGGCCGCGGGCGAGTGGTGTTGGTGCGGCGCGCGATGCCAGGACGCGACGCGTGCGAATGAAATTGTATTGGTGCGGCGCGCGGTGAACGGCGGGACGCGAACACGGGCTGTGTCGGTGTCGGCGCAGGGGCGCGCAGGCGATGTGATTCGGTGCGGCGCGATGTGATTCGATGCGGCGTGACATGGCGCCGCTTCTGGCTTCTGGGTCGGCAGCGGCGTGCGGTGGGTGGGGTGGCCGTGCACGACGCGCTTCTCGTCTTTAGGTCAAGTTGGGGGTAGGCGGGGCGGCGTGCGGGAGAGTCGACGTGTCGCAGGTAGGGCAGACACGGGGAAGGGGGGGGGCGGTGGGGAGGTGCCCGATACTATGCTGCGCGCTGATGTATCCCGTTCGGGCGGGGGTGGAGGTGGAGGTGGTGCGGCGGGGTAGGCGTGAGCGCACTGAAGATGGTTTGTGCGGCGGAGGACGGATACGCCCCGCGCGCGCGGTGCGCGGTGGAGAGTCGCCCAGAGGCGGGGACGGGGACGCGGGGGGTGGATGGGCGCACAAGACAAGAAAGGTGGGGGGTGGCATAGATCGAAACGGGGATGGAGGCGGTGGAGATGGGGGCGGTGGACGCGCCGCCCGCACTCCCTCCCGTCGTCGCGGCGAGTGGCGGCTGGCGCGTTGCC
>JARKIC010003290.1:0-27509 GCA_029378375.1 Mycena olivaceomarginata | reverse complement strand
GGCGTATTACGAGGGATTATCCATCTGAACAAGAGGGATCACTGTCAGGCATCATCTGACGTCTTCAGAACTGCCAAGAGAAGGCTGGACTTGGTCGATCAACCAATTGACTAAGAAACCATACTCGGGTACTGGGAAGCGACGGCTATCACGGTTTTCAGACAAATCACGTGAGCGTTTCAAAGCGGGACCAATTAAGCGGAGGGTTACCAAGGCGGGTAACAGAGTGCTGACGAGGAGGTCGGCTAAAAGTTGACATATCAACAATATCCCATCACGATCGTTCTAAGCGATGTAGATCTTGACTCATCGCTAAGCTCGGCTCGTTGATGTTTCCTTATAAATCTCTCTCAATTTTACTAATCGCTTGATATCTGACAGGAGTTCATCGGCTAGCTGCCATACCACTAGTCATATACCCTGAACCCTATTGCTTGTTTGTATCAGTCTCGTTTATATTTAGAATCCTGTAACGTATTTAAGTGGATGGTTATGGGAGGAACACCAGTGAATCTCACCCCACCTGTTGGACGCGAAGTTACTAGACTTCCCGCTTAACAGGTCGAGTAGGCATTCATTCGGAGACACCCAGAAGCTATACCAAGTTTCGTTTGTTTTCCCTGTTTGAATATTATCTGTGTTGGATTTGGATCTTTATAACGACGCGTGGACATATTGGATAAACGGAACGGACGCGTGGAATATAAGGAAACGGATCGGACTTGACAATTGGTTGTAATCTCACAAGGATTAGCAATCACGGATACTATTGGAATCGGGATTCATAAGGAATCACTTGCGTTACGCATCGGAGTACTATCTCCAATCTAGACCCACATCATACAAACTGTAGAACATAAAATCTCGTCTGTCTATCCGTGATTGCGCCTAGAACGGATTCGAGCAATTTATCTATACGACTTGTAGACCTATAAAGTCTTGCTTCCCAAAGAGAACTAAAGTTCAAATTGCCACAATCTATACTGGATTGGAACCCCGAACTTGCACGAGGACTATAGTGTTTTGAGTTGTTGTAGTCACATTATCGAACCGCGTATTCATTTACAAGGTTTGGTTTGTGGTTATTTCACCGCCAGCCCCATAGTCAGCGTTTCATCGATCCTCATCAATCATATCAGTAAATCCTTGATGCGAGGCCCGCATCTTTCTTAGCGGTCAGATCTGCCCGAGTAACCACAGTAATGATTAACTCGGTAACAAGTCTTCATCTTAATCTAATCAGTTGGTCTTATACACAAAATGGCGCGGCGCTATATCCCTGCCGGCCCTAATGTGGTTGTACCAATCCTGACTTTGTATATCTTGTTTTAATAGTCATCAGACTATTCAGAGGCCGTTGAGATGGCAAGTCAATAATTCTGAGTAGTTCCCTGATGTTTCATCACCTCCAGCGCATAAGATAATGGCTTACCGCCACCATCTATAGCTCAGTGTAGAATATCATAGTCAGGACATAAACAGCCTTTTGGGCTGCCTTGTCAAGTCTACTCAATCCTTCATAGTTGGTTTGTTACACTGACTGTCAGGGGAACCCCCGCTCCTCCGGCCTTTCCGGCTATCTCTCCGGCCTTTCCGGCTATCTCTCCGGCTTCCGCTCCGGTTTTCCGGCCCGGCTTCCGGTCCGGCCTCCACTCCGGCTAATGCCCCCGACTTTCCGCCCGCCCGTTCTCGTTGGCACGTGCTATGCAACCAAGCCCGTGATCATTGTAGATACCTCCGGACACGTGCTACTGGGTAGTTACTGATCCGTATATAAGGTTTCGACTAGCGTGGGAATCCTCATCCTTTCTTCTTCTTCGGATTCCCCGCTAGGTGCGTAGTATTCCTGCTCCTGTATTTAGTACCCATATTTATACTTCGGATTCCCCCGCTAGTTTCCGCGCCCTGCGCCGAGCTTAAGGTTGCCCTTACAGCAGAAGAAAGGATCTAAGGGATCAACTGGTCAAGATTGGGAAGTTTGGTGCAGGTACGGATTCGGACCACTACTCCAGTGCTCCATCCTCCCCCACTTCCAATCTCGACCCCTCCTCCGTTCCAATGGACCAGCCGCCTGCTCCCCTCTCCGCGCAACCCGCGATCCCGAGCGCCTACGCTCCGGATCCGGCTTCCGGAATTGCGGATCGGCTCGCCGCCGTCGAAGGCTCTCTTGATGCCATCAAGATGCGCTCCGGCAGCTATTGCCGGGCAACCAAAATCCGCCGCCTGCCCCCGCCCCTGCCGCTCCGGCTCCGGCGCTGGTCCAGACTTCTCGGCCCCCCACCCAGCACCCAAAACGGTCCTCCGACCGAATCCTCCAGCCGTTTTCGACAGCGACCGGACACAAGGACGTATGTTCCTTTACTCCGTCCTCACCTATTACCGGCTGGTTCCGGAAGCTTTCAATGGCGGACGGGTTCGTCTCGTAGGAAAAAACTCGTCCGGTTCGCCATGTCCTTCATGTCGAAGGACGCGGCTGCCCGATGGGCGGAGCGGCGTGCGTCTGCCGTACCGTTCCCGTTCCCCACCTGGGCCGAGTTTGAGGCCGAGTTCCGGCTCCGGTTCGTCGAGGAGAATGAACAGGACCAAGCCCTCACCAAGCTTGAGTCCCACTCGTACTTCCAGGGCTCCCACGACATCTACCGGTACACGGACGACTTTGAGGAACTGGCTGTAACGGCCGGTTACTCGGACGCTCTCGTCCGGGTCACCAAGTACCGCTCCGGTCTCGACCCGCGGATCAACGTCTGGAACCCGCCCCCGACCTCACCGACTACGCTGGATGGCGCTTGCGCGCTTTCCGGCAGTATGAGGTGTTTGGGCCGCACGCGAACCGGAAACCCTCCGGCGCGGCTTCCGGCCGCTTTCCCACGGTCGCGCGCAGCGGGCGTATTTCCGGCTCCGGCTCCCGCGCGTGCTCCGGTTACATTCGCCCTGCTCATGGCACCTGTCCCAATGGATGTCGATCGAGCCCGGGCCCGCCCGTTCCCATGCACCTGTTTCCAGTGCGGTGCGGCCGGACACCTCGCCCGCGAATGCCCCGTCCCCTCAGATGTTCGGCATGCAGACGTTCTCGACGAGGTCGTTCGTCAGCTTGGAGACGACCTCCTCGAGGAGCTGTTCGCCCGGCTCTCCACCTCCGCCTCGCTTCCGGCCGAGTCGGTGGACGGAGAAGAAATGGAACCGGTGGGTTTTCCCCGCCCCGGCCGAGTGAGCGGTGCGCCCTCGGTCGCGTCCCCAAATCGCTACGCCCTCCTGTATTCAGATAGTGACAATTCATTGGATTCAGAGGTAGTAGTGAGAGGCGCACCCCCCGTCCCAGTTTCCGTCCGAGTGACGGAGACTCTTCCTTCCGTCCCGGAGACAGAAGCCCGCACTGCCCCCGAGCCGGGAACGAGGGCAGTAACGGAGGCCCCTGTCCCCGAGCCGGGAACGAGGACAGGCTCGCTTCGGCGCGTTCATCGCCCGAAGTGGGAACGGTGACTTCCCCGGCAGTACGTCATCGACTCTGTCGAAGGCCAAAACTCCTTGCACATCCCGTTGGACCTGCAGTCTGTCAAGACCGCCGCCCGGATGTCGGTGAAGGCTCTGGTCGACTGCGGAGCGACCAGAGACTTCATCGACTCGGAGTATGTCATCTCCCGCAACCTTCTGGTCCGGCCTCTCTCGCAGCCTATCCCAGTTCTCAATGTGGATGGCAGCCCGAACCAAGCGGGCGGCAATCACCGGTGTAGTCGATATGGTGGTCGATTACAAGGGGCACTTCGAGCGTATCCAGCTCGCCGTAACCCGACTCGGGAAGCAGCATGTCATCCTCGGTTACTCCTGGCTCCAGAAACACAATCCGGAGATCAACTGGGAAACCAAGGAGGTTCGAATGACGCGCTGCCCGACCGGATGCCGCACCTGCCGGGACGAGTTGCGGGCCGTCCGGAGGAACGAGAAGCTCGCCGTCTCGATCCTCCGGCAGCTGCGCGAAGGACCGACTCCGTCTATCTGTGCCATCGACTCTGAGGAGTGGCATGGAGATGATGGGTACGATCCGGCCGACGATGACTTACCGGAGCTGTGTCCGGACTCGGAGGACGATGATGATGAAGAGGACGACCTTGAAGAGGGTGATCGAATTCTGTACACTGTGTTCGCCCCCGTCGAGGAGATTTGTGCCGGCAGCACCGTCTCGCAGCACCTTGCGGAGGACTATGCCCGGAACTCCGCGCCCGCCGGAACCGATGTTCCGTCCTGGGCTGCGGATTTCTCAGACGTCTTCAACAAGGAGTCCTTCGACTCCTTGCCAGAGAAGCGAGCATGGGACCACGCCATCGAACTTGTCCCGGACGCAAAGCCGGCCAACTGCAAGGTCTACCCGATCTCCCCGCTCGAACAGAAGGAGCTCAATGCCTTCATTGCGGAGGGGTTGAGCACCGGCCGCATCCGTCCATCCAAGTCGCCAATGGCGTCTCCGGTCTTCTTCATTAAGAAGAAGGACGGGGCCCTCCGGTTTGTCCAGGACTACCGGGCACTCAACGCGATGACCGTGAAAAACCGGTACCTGCTCCCTTTGATCAACGATCTTATTAACCGTTTGAAGGGAGCCCGGTTCTTCACGAAACTCGACGTCCGGTGGGGTTTCAACAACGTCCGGATCCAGGAAGGTGACGAATGGAAGGCTGTGTTCCGTATGAACCGGGGGCTCTTTGAGCCGCTAGTGATGTACTTCGGCCTTACCAACTCCCCGGCTACGTTCCAGACGATGATGAACGACATCTTCCAGGACCTCATCCTTTCCGGAGACGTTACGGTCTACCTGGACGACATCCTCATTGCGCACTCCGACCTCGCCCGTCACCGTGAGATCGTCCGGGAGGTGCTCCGGCGACTTCGCGAACACTGTCTTTTCCTCCGACCGGAGAGGTGCGAGTTCGAGAAGTCGATGATCGAGTACCTCGGCGTCATCATCTCGCACAACCACGTGGAGATGGACCCCGTCAAGGTCGCCGGCATTGCCTCGTGGCCCGAGCCCGAGAACAAGAAGGACGTGCAGCAGTTCCTCGGCTTCACGAACTTCTACCGGAGGTTTATCCGGGCGTTCTCGGACATCGCCCGGCCGCTTTTCGTCCTGACGAAAAAGGGTGTGGCCTGGACCTGGACCGCTGCCTCGGCCGCCGCATTCCAAGCCCTCAAGGACGCGGTGACTGCGGAGCCCGTCTTAGTCCTTCCGGATGAGTCCCGGCCGTACCGGCTTGAGGCGGACAGCTCCGACCGGGCAACCGGAGCGGTTCTGTCTCAGCAGGGGACCGATGGAAAGTGGCGCCCTGTTGCCTTCTACTCCGAGAGCTTGAATGACGTCCAACGGAACTACCTGATCCACGACAAGGAGATGCTTGCGATCGTCCGAGCCCTAGAGGAGTGGCGACACTTCCTCGAAGGCGCGCAGCACCCGGTCGAGATCTGGACAGACCACAAGAACTTGGAGTACTTCCAGAAGTCGCAGAAGCTGAACCGGCGGCAGGCCAGGTGGTCCCTGTACCTGTCCCGGTTCGACTTTGCCCTGTTCCATCAGCCCGGACGCCTTATGGGACGTCCGGACGCGCTCCTCGCGTCGTCCGGACCACGGAGCCGGCTCGGAGAACTCGGATGTTACGCTCCTTCGGCCGGAGCTCTTCCGGATTCGTGCCATGGAGGGGATTGCGGTTGACGGGCCCGAAATTCCTCTCCTACGCGATGTCCGGAAGGCGTTCGCAACCGAGCCGGAGCTTGAGGACCCCGTGGCGCTTGTCGCCCAGCAGCTCCTCAAGAACCGGAAGGCTCCTTCCCCCCGCTCGGCCGAATGGCACATCTCGGACGGATTGCTCCTGTTTCGCGGTAAGATCGTCGTGCCACGGAACAAGGACCTCTGCCGGCGGATTATGGAGCAGCACCACGACACGCGGGTCGCCGGACACGCTGGCCGCTTCAAAACGTTGGAGTTAATCTCCCGGAACTACTGGTGGCCCCAGTTGTCCCGACGCGTTGGCCAGTATGTCGGAGCCTGTGATGCGTGCAACCGGACGAAGGCGCTCCGGCGACTTCCCCATGGTGAGCTTCATCCGACCGAGATTCCGGATGAGCGCTGGGACAAACCGTCTCGGTGGACTTCATTGTGGAGCTTCCGGAGGCCCACGGGTTCGATGCGGTCATGGTTGTGGTCGACGTCCTTGGTAAGCGAGCCCACTCCAACGAGTGCCACACCGGCCTCGGTGCTGTCGGAGCTGCCCGGTTGTATTACCGGAACGTCTGGAGGCACCACGGAACCCCCCGGAAGTACATTTCGGATCGTGGTCCGCAGTTCATCGCTGAGTTCACTTGCGAACTGTGGCGCCTCATCGGTATCGAAACCGGCTACCTCCACCGCTTACCATCTGCAGACCGACGGTCAGACCGAACACGTCAACCAGGAGCTCGAACAGTTCGTCCGTATCTTCACGAGCTACAAACAGGACGACTGGGATGAGCTCCTGCCGGCAGCCGAATTCGCCTACAACAACCACGTCCACTCCTCGACGCAGCAGGTACCGTTCATGACGGACACCAGCCGCCTTCCTCGGATGGGTTTCGAGCCAAACGGTAGGCGCTCCGCCGACGAGTCTGTCAACGAGTTCCGCGACCGGATTGCCGCCGGAGTCTTCGAAGCCAAAGCTGCCCTCGTTAAAGCCAAGGACGAGTTCAAGCTGTACTACGACCGCCGACGCGTACCCGCGCCGGAGATCAAGGTAGGGCGACCGGGTCTGGGTGGATGCCTCCGACATCAAAACGACGCGTCCGTCGCCCAAGTTCTCGACAAACGGCTTGGACCCTTCAAGGTCGTGAAGGTCGTGGGCAACGGTGCGTACAAGCTCGAGCTTCCGCCCGCGTTACTACTCCCAGCTTCACCCGGTCTTCCCGGTCGTGAAGCTCGAGGCTTGCGAAGCCAGACCCGTTCCCCGGACGCCCCCAGCACGATGAACCACCGCCCGTCCTCGAGCCGGACGGAGATGAGAGGTGGGAGGTTGATGAGATCCTAGAAGCGCGAGTCCGATACGGCAGCCTCTGGTACATGGTGCGCTGGAAGGGTTACGGTCCGGAGCACGATAAGTGGGTAAAGCACTCTGATGTCTTCGCCAAAGACGCCATTGACACCTACTACCACCGCTACCCTAACGCCCCCCGCCGGATCGCCTTGGCCGCCTTCGACTTGCTGTCCTTCCGGAGGCGCGATAGGACCATCCGCTTCATACGTCGGGACGCCGTATTCCAAGGGGGGGGTGATGTCAGGGGAACCCCCGCTCCTCCGGCCTTTCCGGCTATCTCTCCGGCTTCCGCTCCGGTTTTCCGGCCCGGCTTCCGGTCCGGCCTCCGGTCCGGCTAATGCCCCGACTTTCCGCCCGCCCGTTCTCGTTGGCACGTGCTATGCGACCAAGCCTGTGATCATTGTAGATACCTCCGGACACGTGCTACTGGGTAGTTACTGATCCGTATATAAGGTTTCGCCTAGCGTGGGAATCCTCATCCTTTCTTCTCTTCGGATTCCCCCGCTAGGTGCGTAGTATTCCCACTCCTGTATTTAGTACCCATATTTATACTTCGGATTCCCCCGCTAGTTTCCGCGCCCTGCGCCGAGCTTAAGGTTGCCCTTACAACTGACTTTCGGCCATCAATAGTGTAGCCTACCACCCCAGGGCGGGTGTACGCTCATAATCTAATGCCTCACTTCTGCCCACTAATAGGTTCAAAATGAAATAAAAACTGGTGTTTTCATGCATGTTTTGGTACACGCCCTATCACCGGTGCCACATTTCCAGGCTTCCTCAATTAGGATCACCATTCTCGCGAGCATTGCTCTGTAGAAAACAGGCCTAGAGAGAAGCCATCACATTCAAATCACTGTCCGTAGCCAATGAGACTGATTGTCTTGCCGTTGACAGACCTGGTATTGGGGCACCCGGGCATTTATTCAAATCTGCTCGAGTTGCAACATACTATAATGTACTTCACTACATTACGACGTCATCTCAGAAGGGCTATTGCTGGCCTGAGCAGTTAGCTAAAAGGGATATAATGTGTCTCG
This sequence comes from Mycena olivaceomarginata, assembly GCA_029378375.1. Taxonomy (NCBI): domain Eukaryota; kingdom Fungi; phylum Basidiomycota; class Agaricomycetes; order Agaricales; family Mycenaceae; genus Mycena; species Mycena olivaceomarginata. Next base: position 19,426 of record JARKIC010003290.1, on the reverse strand, counting down.
AACCATTAGAAGGACGCTGGACAACAATCCTGGTAAAGGGTTGAAGTGGGAAGTCGCTAATGGAGCAAATCGCGGAAAGTGCCTTACCATCCTGGAAACGGATTGGGGCTACTGCACATCCTTGACTAAGGGCGTATTACGAGGGAATATCCTTCTGAACTAGGGGGGATCATTGTGGGACATCATCTGACGTCTCCAGGACTGTCAAGAGAAGGCTGGACTTGGTCAATCAATCAATTGACTAAGAGACCATACTCGGTACTGGGAAGCAGCGGCTATCACGATTTTCAGACAAATCACTTAGGCGGTTCAAGGCGGAACCATTTGAGCAGATGGTTACCAAGGAGGGTAACGGAGTGCTGACGAGGATGTCGGCTAAAAGTTGACATATCAACAATATTCCATCACGATCGTTCTAAGCGATGTAGACCTTGACTCATCGTTAAGCTCGGCTCGTTGATGTTCCTTATAAATCTCTCTCAATTTTACTCATCGCTTGATATCTGACAGGAGTTCATCGGCTAGCTGCCATACCACTAGTCATATACCCTGAACCCTATTGCTCGTTTGTATCAGTCTCGTTTATATTTAGAATCCTGTAACGTATTTAAGTGGATGGTTATGGGAGGAACACCAGTGAATCTCACCCCACCTGTTGGACGCGAAGTTACTAGACTTCACGCTTAACCGGTAGAGTAGTCATTCATTCGGAGACACCCAGAAGCTATACCAAGTTTCGTTTGTTTTCCTTGTTTGAATATTATCTGTGTTGGATTTGGATCTTTATAAACAACGTGTGGACATATTGGATAAACGGAACGGACGCGTGGAATATAAGGAAACGAATCAGACTTGACAATTGGCTGTAATCTCGCAAGGATTAGCAATCACGGATACTATTTGGAATCGGAATTCATAAGAATCACTTGCTTTACGCATCGGAGTACTATCTCCAAACCTAGACCCACATTATACAAAAACCGTTGAACATAAAATCTTGTCTGTCTATCGCGATTGCGCCTAGAACAGATTCGAGCAAGTTTTATCTATACGACTTGTAGACCTGTAAAGTCTTGCTTCTCAAAGAGAACTAAAGTTCAAATTGCCACAATCTATACTGGATTGGAACCCCCGAACTTGCACGAGGACTATAGTGTTTGAGTTGTTATAGTTGCATTATCGAACCGCGTATTCATTTACAAGGTTTGTGTTGTGGTTATTTCACCACCAGCCCCATAGTCAGTGTTCATTCACACCGTCAACTGAACAATGTCAGTGTCATCATCTGTGTGACACTCATCACATATCCAGCGCTGGTTCTAAGGGGAAGAGCGCACCAAGGAAAGCAGACAGGGCAACACATTTAGGGTTCCAGTACACTTGTACAGGGAACCAAGTCTAGTAATTCACATCCCCTCTATCATTTTCACTAACAACAGGACTGCCACACTCATCTACACCCAGGAGACGAATGGTCTCCATGAATCACCGTTCATATACATACACATATACATATACACATATATATATATATATACAAATACACACATATATATATGTACACATATACATATATACACATACACACATATACATACACATACACACCGCTCACACAAGGCCAATTTGCGCACTGACCTTCCACTCTATCATTCGACTGTACTTTCCCCTCTAGAGGATGAACATAGTCGAATTCGAATCACACACTTTTCAATACCAACACTGCGGTCCTTATCACAACGCATCTGCGTACTTCGGTTGCTCTTCTCCAACTTTCTTGCTCTCAATAAGTCCCTCTGTTATCCTTAATCAGGATGTTGCGAACACAACCTTGAAGAAGAGGGAGGACAGCAGGCAAGAAATACAAAGAAATTGAGGAAATTCCTACAGTGAGAATGTATAGTGTAGCCAAGCATAAGCCAAGCCACGCTGCAAGCCACTCCACATCCACCCGCCACAGCCATTCAAACTCCGCTAAGCAGTGCAAGCCATTCAGCCAAGCCACTCAGGTAAGTCTGCCCTGCACCTAAGACAGCCACTTTATTGCTTACGGCAACCCGTCTTAGGTCATTTCTGATGTGGTACGTGAAACCACCTAAGAGGTCTGCACTGGTGTTGTAGACATCGTAGACCGGGCTCGCTTATGTCACTGCCACAATCGGCATCTCGGCATAGCCTGCTTACCCCCCGCCTCCCTCACCTACCCCACCTCCCCCGCCTACCCTCACCATTTGGAACACCGGGCAGCTCCTGCCACTGTCTCTCTGTGATACAAAAAACATCGGAACAGTCTCCACTAGCCCCTGCCCTCAAAACTGTGCTCTCTTACTACCTAAATGATCCATGGAATCAGCCTACAATCCAGGATCTGAATTATCCTTAGGATCGGAATCCTTGAATTACAAGGATGAACAGTGGGTGAGCATATAAACAAGATCTTCTACAATTGTAGGTGTATGGGTTGTTGCTCGGAGCATACCAATCCTCCATCCACTACAGAATATTACTTGTGTTGTAGGTGTCGGAGGTGCTTTGATTACCCCGAGAAAGTTGCCGGTTCACTCTGTTCAGGTACGTTATTTGAGTATATACAGAATGAATATCATTGTCATATTTTAACCAATAAATGGTAACATACACAACAGGGCCAATATCATCCTGCACCTTCCTTGCTCTTACGCTGCTTGGCTAGCACTTGTTTTGTTCATGTTTTAATCCCTCTTTGTTGTAATCTAGTTCAAACTCCCTGCTTTCTCTACCTGCATAACCAGCAATGCAAGACTGATCCACCTCCGACACCTCCACCGCCTTCTCAAATGTCATAATGTTGTTTCTCCAGCTCAGGTACTAGTCTATGCAAACAGTGGCCTTCAAGGTATGCTACTCCTGATTTTCAAATGTTGACCTGGATATGCACACAATCCACTGAACTGCCTCTGGCACCTCTGCCTCTATCATAACAACAGTTCTAATTTTTTTTTTTTTTGATTTCGGAACCTTAGTTTAACAATACTGATGTTCCAGATATGTTTTTTCCTGGCATTCACAGTCAAATGGGTGTCTTTGGTCTCATTTGATGCCTGTGATAGAGGTGTTGGAGGTGTCCACGCCTCCAACACCTCCATCACAGACACCTCCATCCCTTATTTTGGGTATTATACTGGCTTCCCCCGGATATCTCTCTCTCATCTGTGTCTCAATAAATTTCAAGCAGAACTGATGTATATGGCTACGTCTTCCACAACACAAATTCACTGAGTGAAGTTCAACATTCCAAAATACATTGACCACCTCTCTTGACTCAGAACCACAATGCAACAAAGGCATAAATATAACTGTGGTCCCTCGGCTTCCACAAGAATACCAACAGAACCAAACATAGGTATTCGAAGTTTGGGGAGTAGGAGGTGTAGGAGGCTCTAGCTAATAGAAGTACAAAGTATGGACCACATATATGGTTTGAATTAGAGGTCATAAATCTTTGAATTTTTTTTTCCATGATACTGAAACATTGTTGGAATGCTGCATAAGTTAAGGTTGCCTCGCATTGCCGGCAGGCCGGAGCCCGGACCACGTTTAAATATTGGACGAAATATCATGAACAAGGGCTCAAATTAAAGCCCTGACCTGCCCCATGGATAAATGGTCAAAACATCCCAGGTTATCTGAAGTTAAAGTTGCCGTTCTAGAATGTCACCGGAATCCATGTAAGTTTTATAGTTGAATCATGGCCAGATTCTTCAAACTTCAACTTCAAAAAAATTGGGAATATCCAGAGTTCCAAAACTCTTCTGTTATAATTCAAGTGACTTCTGACAGGAGGTATTATATCGGTAAACTGTGTGTATGGCAGGCATACTGTGTCAAAAGTATTTGGACAACTTGCACATTTTCTGGTTAAAAATCAGGTACAACTTACATGTTACCGGAGCTCAACTTTTTTATGTGCAACTTTAATGAAGACAACTCCGACTTTGTTGGTGGCATGTTTAACTTGGCGCAACTTTCATAGACACTACTTCAACTTTCTCGTGATACATCTTCGCCCTGTGACAACTTGATTTTGGCTGCAACACAACTCTATGGATATACAACTTTGTGCAGATCAACTTGGAAAGGGCTTGTTACGATCATGCACTTTCCGGCCGTTTACGGCCTTTCCGGTTACGGTTACGGCCTTTCCGGTCCAACCAACTTTCCGATGCTCCGGCTAGTTCCATTGACGCACAACCTTTGGGGTTTTCGCAATGAAGGTCTTCTGAGCGTTCCCAAAATCAAACATATGACTTATGCAACTATGCTTCTCTCTTATTGTTCTTATTGTCTTTCTCTGTACTTATTGTCTTTTACATACTTCTTTCCGCATTAGACTTATCTCCGTATTTAGTATAAATACGTATTATGTTCTACTGTATCTTTAGTTGAAAATTAACGTGCTTTGCCTCCGCATTGCTCCGTGGTCTAACTTCTGCTTTCTTCGTCGTCGAGCCAAGTTAGTTGGTGTACCCGATCTCCTACGTGGTATCACTTACGGCCCTATCCGTCTTTCCGGCCTTTACGTCTTTCCGGCCTTCCGTCCTTCCGGCCTTTTCCGACACGGATATAACAGGGCTACAAGTGCGATACACCTGAGTGACAACTTTGGGGTGTAGAAAGACAACTATGTGCGGAGCTGTCGCAACTTTAACCAGTCAACAACTTCGTCAGACACAACTTACTTTTACCTGCCAACAACTAAAGCTTGATGGGACACAGCTTCAAGTATCTGAAGTGACAAATTTCTGTCCAAGAATTACAACTTTTGTCAAGACACAACTTTCCAAACTGCACCTTTCATCAGCAGATGGACAACTGAGATTCAAACTCCACCATCAGTAGCATGATCTTGTTCAAAGCTGCTTATCATGCAGTTTTGTCCATGTGAAGATTGTGTCAATTGTGTATGGTAATGCGGCTCGGGCTAGATGATCCTTTTTGAACAGGTTGGCTTCCTTTGTTGTAGTGTCAATCTCGATACACTCTAAGTGCAAGCGAACCCCAGATGTGATGACATCAGTCACAGCAGCACCTGTAATGAGGAAGGATGCTTCGCTTTCACGAGCTTCAGGCATGTGAGGTCAGAGGGAGCCAAGGAGGGAGCAGACAAGTAAAGAGGGAGGTGATCAACCAACACATTTCAAATCACGTAAGGGCTCGACTCTCACCGCCACTGATCGGAGTGCAGATCCGCTTACAGCTCTTTGCGGTACAACAGGCGCGGTCTGTTTTTTTCTGTTTTGGCAAGTTTTCACAAGAACAGCTGCCCTGAGCTCAATTCTCAACTGTTTCCCCTCAAAATAGGCTCATTCGATTCGTATTGAAGATCCAAAGCGAATGAAATACTGGTATTTTTGATCCTTTTACATAATGAAATTTCTGGAAAAACTTGGTTTTGAGTCGGACATATGTAATACTCGGAATACTGCCTCGATTGCCCTAGTTTTTGGATATGCTATACATCTGATGCGGCCCTAGCCAATGTGGGTGTTTATGGAGCTTAATGTACTCAAACTTCCATTAACAGCTCTACTTATGGCAGTGTCTGGAGATCTACTTCACTAAGGTGTGCACTAGATCACAATCACTCAGCATGTAATATAAATAAACATGCTGTTGTCTATGGCCGCATCAGATGTATAGCATATCCAAAAACTAGGGCAATCGGGGCAGTATTCCGAGTGTTACACATGTCCGACTCAAAACCAAGTTTTTCCAGAAGAAATTTCACTATGTAAAAAGATCAAAAATACCGGTATTTCATCCGCCGTGGATCTTCAATACGAATCGAATGAGCCTATTTTGAGGGGAAACAGTTGAGAATTGAGCTCAGGGCAGCTGTTCTCGTGAAAACTTGCCAAAACAGAAGAAAAACAGACCGTGCCTGTTGTACCGCAAAGAGCTGTAAGTTGTATTTTGTATCTGCACTGGTTGGGAGATTCAAGATTTTCAGCACAATTTATGGTGAAAAATGTTGTTTGTTTTTCAGACATTTTTCACTGAAAAAAGTGGTGAAAAATTTATGTAAATCTTTTTCACCTCTTTTGAGCTTCCTTTTGAATTTTTCACCTCGAACTCACAAAATGGTGAAAATGTTTTGAGTTTTGCACTACCTTTTTCAGTGAAAAATGTCTGAAAAACAAACAACATTTTTCACCATAAATTGTGCTGAAAATCTTGAATCTCCCAACCAGTGCTGACAAGTTGTGCCTTGACTGAGTGAAGTTGTGTTTGATGTTTGGGAAGTTGTATCTACAGGTTTTGGAAGTTGCACTCTGCCTAATAAAACTTGTACCCTAGATGAAGTATTGAAATCAATAGTTGTTGCTCAGAAACTTGTATCCCTTTGGCTTGTACACTTGAAAAGCTGTACAATATTTGACATGCAGAAAAATAAGATGAAGTTGTCCTGCCATCTGAGTTGCAGAAGAATGAAGTTGTATTTCGATAAGTTGCTGGTTGCGTACATCAGATTACAGCAGTTTGCGGAACTTAGGGCGCGGCTCATTTTTTATCAAATTTTGATGTTTCCACCAGGATGGCCACTATAAGTTCAATTCCCAGCCGTTTCCCTTGAAATCATGACCGTTGAATTCGCATTTCCATTCCAGAGGGCATGGCCTCCTCAGATTCTTTGATGGCGAATCAAATTGCCTGATTGAGAAAATATCCAAGTTTTGAGCAGGATGGGTGCAGTATGAGCTGTATTTGTTCAATTGGGCTAAATTTTTGATATGAAGAACTCACATGTATTCTGGAGGGCACCAAATACCGGGATTTTCAATACAACTTGTATATTTGATATAGTGTACATTATGACATGTAAGTGTGTTGAAGAACAGGACATGCCGTACACTCTGTGTAGTTGTCCGATTGACCTAGTTTTTGGTTATGTTGTATTTGGGAGTACTACGAAGGGCAGGACATACCAGGATTTTCAATGTGACCTTTACTTCAAATATGTGCTTGCTATCATTTGGAACCATTGTCATAATGTACACTATATCAAATATACAAGTTGTATTGAAAATCCCGGTATTTGGTGCCCTCCAGAATACATGTGAGTTCTTTGTATAAAAGATTTAGCCCAATCGAACAAATGCAGCTCATACTACAGCCATCCTGCTCAAAACTTGGATAATTTCCCAATCAGGCAATTTAATTCGCCATCAAAGAATCTGAGGAGGCCATGCCCTCTGGAATGGAAATGCGAATTCAACGGTCATAATATCAAGGTAAACGGCTGGGAATTGAACTTACAGTGGCCATCCTGGTGGAAACATCAAAATTTGATAAAAAATGAGCCGTGCCCTAAGTTCCGCAAACTGCTGTAATCTGATGTACGCAACCACCCTTAATGCTTGAGTGTGTCCGGTGTGACTGCTCCTCGTTCGATCGTGTAGACAGTCCCATCTTCTATCCTCTGTCCCCTGTTCGGGACCTTCAGTTTTAGGTAGACTTAGGTACTGGCTTTGAGCCAGTACCCCTTAATCAGCCCAAACCGCCAAGTGGTTGTGGAGATATGTGAGTTACTGTCCTAGCCTGGTTCAAGTAACCAAATCAGGATGGCAACAATGATTGGATAGTTGATAAGCAAAGTTCAACCACAGCCGGGGTAACCGGTTACTGTTAAACCCGAATCACCTGACCCGTTGTGCAAGGCTCCTTCTGTCAATCAAGCACAACAAAGTGCTTGAACATCTAACCAAGACCTCACAGTGGTGCCCCAGATCATCAGAGAGGATGATTAATATTGCCCATGTTATTTGTGGGCCCCGCGATGCCTTGATTAAGCAGTGATGCTTACTCCTGGCAATTAAACCCTTAATCATGGATGTCAACCAGTATGAACTTTCCAGTGATGCATCCCAGGCAGACTTGATTAAGGCCCTCATGCAGTATAAAGCCCTGATTAGCCATATAGGACTTATGCTAATCCTTTGGAGCAACGCGCTATGTGATTAAGGCAGAAATCGGCAAATTCCTTGCTATTTCACCCATGGTCCGTTTCATGGCTTATCATCTCCCCCATTCTTTGCTATTGACCGTCCCCAGTCAACCTTTCTCTGAATTTCCCTTGGCCCCATTGCATTAGCCTTGATTAAACAGGTTCAAGAACTGAGTTCTTTTTGACCTGTGAAACCATTTATCCCATTTAAGACCCAACTGCTGGCTCGTTTGCATGAGCCATTGATAGGCAGACTTGAGTTGAAGCAGAAACAGGTCGAACGAGATGCAGTGCCGATCTATCGGTGATCAACACACCCTCTGAATAATACAGGGGTGCTGCTGATGGGTTCCTGCCTCGTAATTGGCAAGGGAACATGGCATGCTCGCAGTTGGGAACCAATGGGAGGCAACACTCGGAAGAACAACCGACGGAAACACGGTTAAAGAGGCGGATAAACGGACTTTTGACTCATTGGGATTGTGTTTTGGGCTTTGTAACAGTGTCTTGGTGGTTGTATAAGTATCCGAGGGTGTTTCTACGATGGACACACCATCTTCCCCCGAACTAGTAGGCTATACGCTTGTGCATTGGGTTGATCTGGTATCCTCGGCAAACGCACTCTTATAGAGTAGCACTATTAGTCGAAATCTTAATTGTTTCTGAATCATATATTATTCTGGAAGCGCACTTGGGCTTTGCCTGGAAACTGTCTGAACTCTGAGAATCTGTTGGAACTGGGACTCTGTTGAAAGAAACATTATTGTTGTTGTTTGCGGAGCGGGTTTCAGAAAGTACCGTCAAGGGAAAACTTTGGAAACGTGACTGCTGGCGTTGCTCGGAAAGTACCTCTTTAGGGAAAGCTCTGTGAATGTTCTTGGCCTATAAACTAGGGGCCTTACTTGAGTCTATGGGACTACTTTAAACTTGTTTCTCTGTCGCTTGGACACACATACACACATGCAGTGAAGCTATAAATCTACTTTGTTTGGAAACAATGTTTCCACTGTGTCTAGAAACACGTTCTACACAGTTTGCTCTACCATCTCTTTGAGATACGAAAGCTCTCCCTACAACCTTTACAAGGCCCTGTATTAGGGGCTGTAACTCGTCGGGATCTCTGGAACGTGCATATATTGCCGTTTGATTTGTTTGTTGGTTGTTGGAACAGTCTCTAGACTGTTTCTGTGCTGCTTTCGAGTCAAGTGGGGTCATTTGTGTGTTCTTATATAGGTTCTGAGCACATCAAGCACAGTCACGCCGTAGGCGGTCCATATGTAACAGGTAGTGTTGGTCTGGGCGGCATGGTCGAGGTCGATAACGGAGGCCGGCAGCCCAAACACGGACACTGCGTCGTACATTCCTTGGGGCGAGAGATAGTCGAATCCTTTCATCTGGTCTTGTTTAAGTGTGTAAACTGTCGTTTTGTGCCTTCTAGCCCAGGATTTAATTCCTGAGAGGTAGCTGATTAGATCCCGGGTTTGGACGCCTTCTTGCGTTGCAACCTGAGTCTCTGGAAGGATACGGATGTGAGCGATGTAAGGGACCAGATTAAAATTTAACCAAGACATGGGGGAGTTGGCAAGGAAATTGGACAAAAGGAGCCCGCGCTAATTTGTGAGGTCGGTTAGGAGCCCTCGTTTGTGAAACATCGTAAGCCACATGTCTTTGATGTCACCTGGAAAGCATGCATGGATGATGGTGTAATTTTTTAGGCGTAATACAATCTCCAGGGTGCGGTCAGGGAGATTTTTAATGATCCATTTCTCCCATTGGTCTCGTCCGGGGGCCGGTCTTGGGGTTCCTTTTCGGAGGAGTGCACGGAAGTCGGATAATGATGCCCGGCGAGGCCATATGAACAGGTCGGTGTGGATGCATTGCTTGATTTCGAGAACAGATTTTGTGGTGAGCCATGGCTTCTGAACGTTTGGGGGCAGCTCGTGAGCATAGAGCTCCGACCAGTATTGGCGAGTGATGTTTTTGACTTCTGTGGGATCACTGGCAATCTGATCAGAGTGCAAACGGTTAACGGTGATGGGGAGCTCAATGAACTTGCCCGGATGTATAAGGTGTTTTGTGGAGCCCCTGCGTAACGTGTTTGCAATGCGGGTTCGGTCATAGCGTTCCTTGCGCTGTTTGATCTCCGTGGCTCGAGTCTTGAAGAGCTCACGGTAGAGCGCCTTCCTCCATAATCTTGTGTGTTGGATGAGTGTCACGGTGGGCTCCTCCTTGGTGTGGGCATTGTAGCTGTCAAGTAGGCCAAGGTAGACGATGTATGCGCCATGGGAAAGGGTGGTGTCGTCCGGGTTGTTGATAAAGTGTATAGCACCGCTGGTGAAACGTAGTCGGGCGACTAATTTTTTTCAATCGCGGGGTTTGAAACACGGTTGTCCAATCGCTGGGAATGGCATGCGACGCGGCCATAAGCCTTTTCAGAGGCGGGGATGAGGATTTCGGTGAACCATTTGTATATGTCGGTGAAGGAGGTGTCGTCGGTGACGTCGCAGTCGTAAAGATCGGTGGGTTCCAGCCTGTTTTCTATCTCAATGCGGAAATCTTCATGTTGATTTTTCTCCGCACGTGTGGGGAATTTGATGCAAGCCACGTTGAGGGAGGCTTTGTGTGCAAGGAATACCGTGGTTCCCAATCTGTGGGGCGGGCTGAGTTGAATGCAGGCGGCGACTGCACGATGGTTGGTCGACGGGACAAAGTCCTGTGAACGGTCAGTGACAGAGATTTCGGTGTCAGCGTACTGTCGTCTTGACGTTACAACGGTCGATGATATTCCCTGACAGTGCTCCGACCCCTGCTCTGCTGGTCCAGTTGTGGTGGCGGCTACGTTCGGGGTTGTTGGACCAGATATCGACCGTGTCTATGTCATTCAGGAACTTGATGAATTGGGCGTGGGCGTTGGCGCCAGGGGCGGGCTGAGTTGAATGCAGGCAGCGACTGCACGATGGTTGGTCGACGGAACAAAGTCCTGTGAACGGTCAGTGACAGAGATTTCGGTGTCAGCGTACTGTCGTCTTGACGTTACAACGGTCGATGATATTCCCTGACAGTGCTCCGACCCCTGCTCTGCTGGTCCAGTTGTGGTGGCGGCTACGTTCGGGGTTGTTGGACCAGATATCGACCGCGTCTATGTCATTCAGGAACTTGATGAATTGGACGCGGGCGTTGGCGCCACCTGAAGCGTGTTCGGATGCGGAAACGGTGGCATTGAGGTCGCCGGCGACGGACCAAGAGGTGGTGGTGGAGTTGACGAGGGCTGTGAGGTCGAATTGCACTGTTTCAATGGACGACATCGACAAATCCATCCTATTTGGTTCCAACGGTGACTGGGACAGTTTCCTCTGCAAGATAGCGGGAGCTTGCCTATGTCACGTAATGTTGAAGCACGAGGCTGTAACTAACCCTTGGCCCAGACGCAAAGTTTCTTCTATGGTCGGTGGTTTCTCTCAGGATAGTCCAGCACTCTAACCAGGGTCCGTGGTAACGATATCTGTCATCGTATTCATTATTGCCATCTGCAACCTCTATCGTCGTAGAACAGCAGGAAAGGAGGTGCTGCTCACTTTCAGCTGGACAATGGCCACACTGGGGACGACCCAGTTCATCCTGAGCATTCTCACAATGGTCGAAACACTCCGAGTGGTTCAGCAGCTCGTAAAACAAGCCATCAATTTGATATCCAATCCATCACCACCAGAGACCTATGATTTCTTATACTGCTCAGGCTGTGGTTTTTTCTACAAACAAGAAGTCGGTCCATCATTTCATTGGCTCCGTTGTTGTGCTAGATTCATATCGTCACAGTCTAACCGTTGATCTCCTCTTCGTTGAGTTCGAGTGTCACGTGCCGTGACTTCACATCCTTTTCGGCCGCCATCGGACTCCGACTATCTCCGATCCCGATTATATCCGACACTGCTTTTCTGTATTCGCCCTTGTCCTATTGGTTCGTACTACATATGATTCCCTCTGACACCTAGGTTACGCCTTATGCTTCTCCATCACGGAGCCACCGGAAACCCGATGATATCCGAGTCAGCTTGACTTCACTTGACTCATAACGACTCAGTCCATCACGGACCCACTCGGAACTCCGAAGCCCCGGTACTTACATTATATCCCCACTAATACTTTACTCTCGTATAAATAAGCCATGTCGGTAGTTAGACTTCAGTTTGAATATCGACTTAGTCTGCCCTATACTCTCCCTCTCGGACTCTGTCCTCCTCCGAGTCTCTCTCCGAAATTGGGCACCAGGCGTAGAGAAGGGCGCAGCGCACGAGCTGAAGCCAAGCCTTTCCCTTCCAGTATACGGGTTCGGTATTCCGTTCGGACTCTGATACTTTCCCTCTACATCTCGACCACTTCGTCTTGCTTATACGCACTTCATCCCTCAGGCGTATCTTGGTCTTCCGTCGGATCCCGATCGGGAACCGGTACTTGACAGTATATTCAAACTCACTCTTCTTACGCCTTTCCTCGTTTATGTCACTTCCGCTCTCTGCTGAAGAACAAATTAGACTACGAAACGAACGATCCCTTCAGCGTCTTGCACGCTTCACCACAACCATCACTCCTCCCGAGATTGCCGAGCAGAACCGACTTCGTGATCAACAACTTCGGTCTCAGCTCCTCAACCGCCAAAACTACAGCGCAGCTCTTCGGAACTCCGCTAGTAACGACATACAATCAGCATACCGTACCCGTCAAGGAGCGCACATTGTTGGTGTTATGTCCACCGCAACTCAAACCGCAACCGAAACGGCCCACACCCAGTCAGGTGTGGCCCCTCATGAATCCATCTCGCAGTCCGGCGGACCCCGAATGAGGCAAGGTAGCTTGGTTGATATCGACAAGCCGGTTCCCGAAGACGAAGAAACTCCGGGTTCGCAAGGCTCTAGTCGCCGTTCTTGGTCACCCGATCGGCGTCAACAATCTAGCAGCTACAATCGCTTCCTCGACGAACATGGTGTACCCCTTCCAAATCCGGGGCCCGGCGGAGGTGGAGGCGGTGGCAATGGTGGCAATGGAGGTGGAGGTGGAGGTGGAGGTGGAGGTTCGGGCCCCCCTCGGAGTCCGCGACCTCCCAATGAATGGTCCTCTTCGGACTTCATGCGCGCAATGTCCCAGGTCATTGGGCAAGGTATCGGAGACGCGCTTAAAAACCGAGATTCTCCCTCCTCGGAAAAGTCTCGGGCCCGAGTCCGGGACCCCGACACCTTCGATGGGAAGGATCCCGAAAAGCTCCGCACCTTCCTTTTCCAGGGCATCTTCAATTTCAAGGATCGCCCCTCGGCATTCGTCCAGGATCACCAGAAGGTCAATTACATGATCTCCTATCTGACTGGTGACGCCCTTGGTTGGTTTGAACCTTCCATTGTCGACCCGGACCCCGAGAATGTCCCGATCTGGCTCGACAACTACGACGCTTTCGTTTCCGAGCTTCAGCTCAACTTCGGCACCTACGATCCCCGACAGGAGGCCGAGAACGAGATTGTCGCTCTCCGGATGGGCGAGAAACAACATATCCAGAAGTATCTGGTCCGTTTCAATAAGCTTTCCCAGCTTACGGGCTGGAACTCCATCGCTCTCCGGAAGGTCTTTTACGATGGGCTTCCTGAACGCATTCAGATCAAGATGCGCGATCTCCCCGGCGGGAAACCGAGTTCGCTCGACGTCTTGAAGGTTTCGGCTCAATCCATCGATGCCTCCCATTGGGAATGGCAACGTGAGCAGGAACTCCGTCGGGCCCGGAATCCCCAATCTTCGGCAAAATCCTCGGGCAACGACAAGTCCACGTCCAATGATTCTACCACGGCGCAAGCCGGTGATTCCAAGAAGAAGAAGAAAAAGGGCGGCGGGGGGAACGGAGGGAACTCCGGTGGATCCTCCGCTCAAACTTCGTCTCCTTCGACTTCGGAAAAACCGTACGCCAAGGTCCTTGGTTCGGACAGCTTATTGCTTCCCGCCGAGAAAGCCTGTCGGCTCGCCGAAAACCTCTGCTTGCTTTGCGGAGGTAAGGGACATCGCAGCAATGAATGTCCTAAGAAGAAACCCGCGGCTGGACGCGCTGCCACTACCGATTCGGCCGCGTCGGCTCCGGCTCCCGCTGCACAGTCGGGAAACTGAGTAGCGACTCTCGGAACTCCGTGCGACCCGAGGGTCGTGAAAATATTCTCGATCGCGTGGAATCCTTCTTACGACTTAATGCCTCTGCCCTTTCCGATCCGAAATCTTTATGCCCCATTTTACGATCTCCGCAGATTCAGTCGGACTTCCGAGCCCTTGTCGACTCTGGTTCGTCCGATTGTTTCATAGACCCTGTCCTCTGTACCACCAATAATCTCACTCGTGTTCCGATTCCTCCGCTCGGTCTCCGTCTCTTCGATGGATCTCCAGGAACAATGATTTCCGAGAAAGTCCTAATGGATGTTTCTTTCCCCTCTGGTGACTCGACTCCGGTTGAATTATATGTCACACCTCTGGATTCCGCTTGCTCTGTTGTGCTTGGATACAATTGGCTGACCCGACACAATCCGTTGATTGACTGGGCATCTGGCCAAATCTTTTTCCGCTCGCCTGGCTCTGCTATTCCTCCTTCGGCTCCGGCCGAACTCCGTCCGTCGGATTCCGCCGACACCATTTCTCCCATTGCGGAGCCATCTGTCGCTCCTCCGGTCGATGCTAAACCCCCGTCGATCTCCTTCATAGGAGCAGCTGCCTTTGCTAGTGCACTTCGCGCTAAAGGCAGTCAACTTTATCGCCTAGGCCTCTCTGAGGTATTAGGAAAGTCTTCGGATACCACGTCTGCACCGGACTTATCCGGCATTCCGACGGAGTATCAGGACTTCGCTGACGTTTTCTCGGCCTCCGAGTCAGAAAAGTTAGCTCCCCATCGGCCATATGATCTCAAGATCGAACTTGAGGACGGGCAATCTCCACCGCCCGGCCCCATTTATTCCCTCTCCCAGCTTGAGCTGGCGGCTCTTCGAGAATTTCTGGACAAGAACCTCAACAATGGGTTCATTCGACAGTCCTCGTCGCCCCATGGAGCTCCGATTCTCTTTGTCAAGAAGAAATCGGGCGAACTTCGGCTTTGCGTGGATTTACGGGCGTTGAATCACATCTCCTGGAAGGACCGATATCCACTTCCCCTCATTTCCGATCTTCTGGATGCCGGTCGGAGTGCGAAGGTCTTCACTAAAATTGACCTGAAACACGCCTACCACCTCGTTCGGATCGCCGACAGCGATGAGTGGAAAACCACGTTCCGAACTCGCTACGGCTCTTTCGAGTGGCTCGTCATGCCTGAGGGCCTGACCAACGCTCCTGCTGCTTTCCAGCGATTCATGAATGACCTCTTTTCGGACCTCCTCGACGTCAACGTCGTTGTATATCTGGACGACATCCTCATTTATTCCGAAAATCTGTCGGAACACCGACAACATGTACGCAAAGTGCTTCGGCGCCTTCGGAAAGCCGGGCTTTTTGCCTCGCTCAAGAAATGTGCATTCAGTGTCGAAACGGTGGAATTCCTGGGCTACATCCTCTCGCCCAATGGACTTTCTATGGATGACTCCAAGGTCAAGGTTATTCGGGATTGGCCGGAACCCCGAAAAGTCAAGGACGTCCAGTCATTCCTTGGCTTTGCCAATTTCTATCGGCGCTTCATTGCCCATTACTCGGACATTGTGGTGCCGCTGACGCGGCTTACGCGGAAATCCGAACGTTGGGTGTGGTCCCCAGAGTGCCAAAAAGCGTTTGATACGCTTAAACTTGCTTTTACTTCGGCTCCGATTCTGACCCATTGGATCCCAGGCGCCCAGTTAATTCTGGAATCCGACGCCTCCGACTACGCAATTACGGCTATCCTCTCAATTGTTTCGCCCGACGGCGAAATTCGTGCGATGGCCTTCCACTCTCGGACCCTCTCGGCCGCCGAGCTGAACTACGACACCCACGACAAGGAACTGCTTGCTATCTTTGAAGCGTTCCGCGTCTGGCGTCGGTACCTCGAGGGTGCGGTTCCCACGATTGACGTGGTCACGGATCACAAAAATTTGGAATATTTTGCTACGACCAAGCTCTTGACTCGCCGGCAAGCTCGGTGGTCCGAGCTTCTTTCTGCCTTCAATTTCGTCCTTCGGTTCCGGCCGGGACGGCTCGGTGGCAAGCCCGATGCTCTCACTAGACGATGGGACGTCTACCCTAAAGAGGGGGATAGTGGCTACGCCAGTGCAAATCCGCATAATTTTCGTCCAGTCTTTACTCAAGATCAACTTAACGCGTCACTTTGAGCTACGTTTTTATACGAGCCGGTTCTCCGAGCGGCGCATGTTATGGACGTTAATCAACTCCACGCAGATATCCGAGCTGCACTCCCCGCGGATCCCGTCGCTTCCTGACACCTTAACGATACCTCCAACCCCCGGTGGGTTTCTCGCGACGGCCTTCTCTATCAAGATGGACGCATCTATGTTCCGGAGTCCGACGAACTCCGACTTAGAGTGTTACTCGACAAACATGATCACAAACTCGCTGGTCATTGGGGACAGAACAAGACACTTGCCATGGTGCGACAAGAATATGTATGGCCCGGACTCCGAACCTTTGTTAAGGATTACGTCCGAGCTTGTGTTACGTGCAAACGTGGCAAATTCATCCACCATAAGCCATACGGCTTCCTTCGGCAACTCCTGGTCCCCGATCGGCCCTGGCATTCCATTTCCATGGACTTCATCGAGCAATTACCGCTCTCCGAGGGCTGTACCAGCATTCTTGTTATTGTCGACCGCCTTTCCAAGATGGGACTCTTCATTCCCTGTCACGGAAAACTCACGGCGTCCGAATTGGCTCATTTATTCATCCTTCACGTCTTCTCCAAGCATGGAGTCCTGAGTCACGTCACCTCCGACCGGGGCTCCGAGTTTGTTAACCATTTCTCCCGATCCTTGGCTGAAGCGCTTGATATGCGTTTCCACTTCACCGCCGGCTACCATCCTTCCGCCGACAGACAGACCGAGCGTGTCAACCAGACTCTGGAACAATACATTCGGATGTACTGCAATTACATGCAGGACAACTGGTGTCCGCTCCTTCCCCTCGGAGAATTCGCCTACAACAACACCCCGAACGACACTACAGGTGTTACCCCCTTCTTCGCCAACAAAGGCTATCACCCTTCGGTCACCGTCCACCCCGAGCGGGATCTTACCTCCGCTCGGGCCCGAGATTTCGTCACGGACCTCGACTCCCTTCACCAGGAACTCCGAGACCAGATGTGTGATGGGGTGTCCTATGGCATTTCCAAGGCAGACGCTGCTAGACCTATAGATAGATTACCATATCTTAGATCACATGTTCCTATATTGTTACATCATGTAGATCACGTAATACAATCTTAACTTGCCATCTACCATGATATAGCGAGTCTGAGATCACCCCCGGCGAACCACCATTACGCGTTAGACCACCTGCCTGGCTGAGCATCCGTATAACTGCTCCATGGCCTCGGTGCTGCAGAGGCTCCTGTCCAGGGTAACACGACCCCTTAGCGAAGGGTTACAACGGTACCCCTGTGAGCTGGCGCCTTTGTGGCTACCTACCTCACTTCTACTACGGCTACTACCCACAGTGAAGCCTTCCGAACTACGATGCGCGTCTCCCGACCCGTGCCGCATCACAATGGAGCCCACCGCGAGGGCTTCACATCGGGTTTTAGCCTCGCGGATCAACATCAACAACGAGCTCAAGAGGCAGCTTGCCTGAGCCCATCCGGATGTTGCTGGTACGCACCGGGAGAGGCGAGAACGCCCCGCGCTGCCTGAGGCGCGCAGGGCCTCGCTGGTGTTATGGCCTAGTTGCCACATCATCACTCTCCCACCTCTCTCTCTTCCTTCAGTAAAGAGAGCCTCGGTCTCCCGCTGGCGTACCGCTGGAATACACCGCCGAACGCCCCGTGCTGCTGGCGGCGCGCAGGACCTCGTTCTCAATATTATCCGACATGCAAGATACACGCCGCCCCGCTCCGGCGGACACACTCCCTGGTTCCCGCCCGCGCCTTCTCCTTCCCTCAAGAGCAAGATTTGAAGGAGCCGTCAGTCTCGACTGAGAAGCTCACCCCGTACCAGTTCCCCGGGTCAAGGTGCGGCTGGGTGCTGTCATCTCCCCACCACGGATACTGGCAGCGCAGGTTGAGTCTCCTCTGCAAACAACCCGCGCGCCTGGCCCCGTGGATCCCATGCGCGCTCGACTCCCCCTCCTCGCTCGGCGGCTGCGCTTGACGCGTCGCCGGTACACGGCTGGCCCAAAGACGCGCGCGGTACGCGTCTGCGTAGTGGGAGGGCAGAAAGTCACCAGACGGCGACTACTCGCCGCGGCGGGGCGATACGGCGGCGCCGAGCGCACGTGGCGCCTGGAACCTCTTCTTCCACCACCACCATGTCCAAACTACGGCGTCCATCGCCGTAATTTGGACGCCCTCTACTCCCCCTTTTCATATTCTCTCCGGCGGAACTCTGGAACCCCGGCATCCGGAAGCCCCAAGAGCTTCGAAGAACGAAGTGGAGGACGAGGATAGCGAGGGGACGAGGACACCAGCGCCCTAGTGGCTGCGGTGTTCTCGTTTTGCCTCGGACCAGGATGCTGGGGGGCATGGACGAAGAAACTACGCGAGAGGAGGAAGGGAGGACGGAATTGAAGGGAGAGGGGAGCTGGGGAGGACAAGGAGCGCAGCGCTGGTGGGACGAGGCCGCGAAGCTGCTCCTATCGGGTATGTCGTACCACTGCCAGCGACCCCCGCTGCCCCTCCGCGCTCTTGAGGACGCACGCGCCCGTTGGCTCGACGCCCACGCTCGCGGACTTGACGTCAACGCTGCGCTGGACTCGATGTTCCGCCCACGCCTGTTCCGCCCGCGTGTTCCAACCCGCGCCCCTGGACCCGCTGACTTGACTCCACACGCGCGCGTCCTCAGAAGGCATGTCTCCTCCGAGGATGCGCCGCGGTGGAGCGCGTCGCTCTCGCCTGGGCGCTAGCAACCGCGCGCTCGCCCACGGTATACCCCCTTGCATGCGCTCCCAGCCGCCACCTCTGGCTTCGCCCGCGCAGTAGCGCCTCCCATCACAAGCGGGCTCGTGCGCACTCCGCTATACCAAAGCGCGGCCGCTGCCGTCTGCGTCCGCGAACGCCCCGCGCTGGCCGGTGCGCGTGCCGGATTGTTCTTCTCTCACGGCGACCCCGAGCGCCTCGCCGCTCCCTCGCTCGGCGAAGGCCCCGCGCTGCCGAGCCACCGTGCTCCGTCACCGCTCCGGCTCTGCGCTCACAACTGCGGAGAAGTGGCGAGCGCTGCTTTTTAGCGCGCTGCCCTTGTCTCGCACTCGACGCCCACCGGGCACCTCGCCCCGGTTGACTCAAGCCGCCCGAACGCGCCC